>CAWUFW010021092.1:0-131021 GCA_963921515.1 Calotriton arnoldi | reverse complement strand
TTCCCAGCATGCCCATACTTCCTTCCTTTTGAGTGGACTTCACTGTGTGTGAGTGTGACAGCAATGGCAAGATGGCTGACAATGTGGTCCTGTTGTTTGTTGGTGCCCAGTTCCCAGCAGGGCCTTGTGCTCCCCACAGCTGAGGCCAGTGTCAGACATCTTTGAAGTGGCTTTTCACTCCCTGTGAGGTGTGCATGGTTCAGTGTGAGCTTGCTGGGCCATGTGGGTGGGGGATGTTGAGCTGTGACTACCACTCCCATCATGCTATTGCCTACACCCCCTTCCCAGCATGCCCATACTTCCTTCCTTTTGACTCTGCTTCCCTGTGGGGTAGTGTGCCTGTGCTGACAGGATGGCTGACAGTGTTGTCCTGGCGTTTGTTTGGCTACAAGTCCCAAGAGTGTCCCTGTGCTTCACACAGCATAACCCAGGGTAGTGGTTCTTTGTGGGATCTTCATTTAGAGTGTGAGGCATTGCATTCTCCCAGGTTGGTTATGTGGAGTTAGTGTTGAGGGGTGTGTGAGGAGAGCTGCTTGTAACTATGGTCAGTGCTGTCAGTCCTCCTTCCCACCCAGCCAGATATCCCACCATGGAACGTGCTTGCATTGCAGGGAGTGCAAGTTGGCTTTCAGGATGTCAGGCAGTGGTGTCCTGCTGTTGGTTGTTGCACAGTTCCCAGCAGGGCCTTGTGCTCCCCACAGCAGTACCCAGTGTCAGCCATCTTGTCAGTCCTTTTCCACTCCCTGTGATGTGAGCATGGTTCAGAGTGGTGTTGATGGGCCAATTGTGAGGGTGACCAATATCTGTGACTACAACTCCCATCATGCTATTGGCTACACTGACTTCACCAGCATACACAGAATTCCTTCCTTTCAGTGAGCTTCCCTGTGAGGTGGTGTTCTAGTGGTGGCAAAATATCAGACAGTGTTTGTTGGTTATATTTGTACCACTGCCTTGCTCTATTTGTTGTTAGGTTTGTACGTGTCATGACACAGTTACATGTCACTATGAGATGGCAGGTATTGGGTTTGTCTGACTGGCATTCACATCTTGGGATGATTATCTTTTGGTTGCTGTGGATTTGCTAAGGGTGCATGGTTTGACTATCCCCTTGACAGTGATGTGTGTGTATTGTCACACCATATTGTGTATATTTGTTGTGTACTCACCAGGCTCTGGGATGTTTGTTAGTCCATATACGCTCACTGGTGGTAGGATGGCCCGCACCTTCTCCTCCCAGGGCCTAAGGTATAGTGGTTTGGCAGGAGGGCCACTGCCGGTGTGCTGGCTCAGGATGTAATCCTTCTTCAGTAGGTCCCTGACCCTCCTGCGCACATCATACCACCTGTTCTGGATGTCTTCCTTTGTGCGCAAACATGGTGATTGTGCGTTGACCCTGTCGACGATCCTCTCCCACATCTTGGTTTTCTGCGCCATGGGGGTCTGTTGGACCAATGTGCCAAACAACTGTGGCTCTACCCTCAGGATCTCGTCTACCAGGACTTCCAATTCACTATCTAGGAACTTATGATTCTTCTTTGGGGGCATGGTGATGGGTGGTGGTGGTGATTGATGTGTGTGTGTGTGCAAGTGAGGGTGGGTGAGTGTAGGTTTTGCTGGGTGTGTGTGAGGGTGCTATTTGTTGAGGTGCTAATGGTGTGTGGCTTGTGTGTTGGATGAGCTGTGAGTGTGTCTGTGGTTGCTGTCTGATGGTGTTCTGTGCTGGCAGGTCAGTGGAATTTGCAAAGGATCATGGTAGGGATTTGTGGCCTTTATATAGGTGGAGTTGGGGGTGTGTCCTTGTTCCATTTTTTTTTTCCCCCTGTATTTATTGACTTTGTCATTGCTTGTTTGGCCCTCTTTTTTTGTATTTTTTCCTTTGTGATTTTTGTGTATGTAGGAGACGTTCTTCTGACCGAGTAGGACGCTGCAGTTGTCTCGTGCGCGCTTCTCCGAGTCGTTCCCGCTGTGTTTCAGCTAAGTTTCATGTGCGGCGTACGCATCGGTCGCGGAGTATTGTGTTGGTTCGGCTGGCTTTTGTATGCGTGTTGGTCGTACGGCTTGAGCTCCGTGCCAATCGGTCTGATTTTGCACGCATTGCATCGTACTGCGCGGGTCGGAGTTCGCGGGTACGTTTCGTTCGGGTTCATTCCTGGTGCGTGTCGGTCGGTTCGATTCACGTGGTTTCCCGGCCAGATAGCTTGTTTCCGTCCGGGTCGGTCGTTCGGCTTGAGTTCCGTACGAGTCGGTCGTGATTCACATGCATTTCATCGTACTACCCGGTTCGGGCAGCGCCGGTACGTGTCGGTCGGACTTAATTCCCGTACCGAGTCGGTCGGTACGTTTTCCGGCCCGAATCGGAATCGGCCCCTTAGTGAGATTTTTATCAAATTGATGAAGAATCGTAAAAAAGTCAGCACAACATTATTCTACTCTTGGTTTGTCCCATGTAGGTGTCTTTTCCACTCTCTGATCTTTTGTGTTCTATTTGCCATCTCTTATTCTGTATCACTAAGGTCGGCAAGGATAAACTTTCAATCACCATCTATAGTTCTTCTCTCTAATTGAAATGTAACTTATTACAGATGGATGTGTAGTTCTGCATCCAGATTATGTCCATATGGGTATTCAGAGCCGATTGCTAAAATGAATCATGATTCTATTCTTCGAAGTTTAGTGTTCTGTCCCCGCCCCGTTCTTTTGATTTCACGATTTTTATACCCAAATATTTTAGTTGTTGGCAATCACTTAAGTGGAAATCATGGAAGTGCTTGGCCATGGGATAAGTAAAATCCTTGTTCTTGATGGCCCGTGGATGTTGTAGGATTCTCAGTTTTAGCTTATTGATTGTACTTCCTATATATTGTTTTCTACAGGGACATTCTAGTATGTACACCACATATTTTGATTCACATGTGATGTGATCTTGGATGCGTTCAATTTTCCCATTCTGGAGTCGATAAGTTGTTGAGTTTTGACCATGCTCGCAGGCTCTACATTTAGAGTATTTCCAGAAACCCGGAGTATTTAGCCAGGAAAATGTTTTTGGTTTTTTCAATTACAGATGGCTTTGCGTTAAAATATCCCCCAAGGAAGCTGTTTTCCTGTACGTAATGCTCGGATATGATGACAACGTTCTTTTTAAGGTTTCATCCAACATCAATATTTCCCGATTCTTCTGAACAATACGTTTTAGCTCTTTGCTCTGGTTATTAAAATCTATGATAAGTCGAGACGTTGTATCTTCTTTATTGCTTTCTTCTTGATTCTCTCTACGTGGTCTTAAAAGGTCTCCTCTTGTTTTCAATTTCACTCCAGCTTTCGCAGTTTCGATGACTCCCAACGGATAGCCTCTTTCTAAGAAGCGACTGCTCATTTCATCTATTTGAGAGTTCATGTCAGAAACTTCTGAGCAGTTTCTTTTCGCTCGTAACATCTCTCCATAAGGTATGCTCCATTTTAGATTTTGTGGGTGCCCACTGTTGGCATGCAGAATGCTGTTGCATGAGGTGGGTTTTCTGTGCATTTTGGTGCATAACCTTTGGTCTTTGATGAAAACTTCCACATCTAGGAAAATAATGCTTGATTCACTAATTGTTGATGTAAAAGATAAATTTGATTTATTCTCGTTGAGTGAGTTGGTGAAGTTCTGAAGATCAACACGATCCCTCTCCCATATTAAGAAGAGGTCGTCAATAAATCTAGTCCAGATTTTGATGTTTGATTGTTTTTGAGTCTTCAGGACTTCAGCTTCCCATACTGCCATAAGCAGGTTGGCATAAGTGGGTGCAGAGGAAGTCCCCATTGCAGTTCCCTGTCTCTGCCGAAAGAGTACGACTTTAAAGAGGAAGATGTTATGATGTAAGCAATACGCCAGGATTTCTACTAACATCTCCGAATGTTCCAGAAAACTTATGGATCTCGTTTGTAAGAACTGTCTGACAGCAGCTATCCCATCAGTGTGGAGGATCGATGTATATAACGATGAGACATCTATTGTTGCCATTATGAAGCCATCTTTCCATGAAATTTCTTGAATTCTGTTGAGAAAATCCATTGTATCTCTCAGATATGATGGTAGAGATGTTACATAATTCATTAGAAAGATGTCGATGAATCGAGATGTTGATTCCAATAAAGATCCAATAGAACTCACTATAGGTCTTCCTTGTGGGTTTATGATTGATTTATGAACTTTCGGTAGAAAGTAGATTGTTGCAATAATGGGGTGATCAGTTTTCAAATACATATATTCCTCGAAATTGATTAGGCCTTTTTCTTTCCATCCCTGTAACATTAGATGGTACTCTTTGGTCCAAGTCTCTATTGGGTTTTCCACAAGTTTTTTGTAATGATCTTCGTTCCCCAATTGTCTGTTTGCTTGATTTATATAAACATTGAGGTTTTGGACCACGATGTTTACACCTTTGTCAGAGGCTTTGATGGTAATCTGGGGGTCATCTCTCAGTTCTTTAAGGGCTTTATACTCTCCAGGTGTTAAATTCCATGATTTTTTGTTGTTCTTCTTTTTGTTGGTTTCGGAGTTATTCCATGCTATTTTGTTGATTTCCTCCACCGTGATTTCTTGGAATAAGTCGATCTTATTGCCCGGTGGAAGTTGTGGGCAAAAAGTGGATGATGTTCTTAGCCCACTGTTACCACCTTTGTTTGTGTCAATCCCCATTCTATGACATAGTTCTTTATCTGATTCCGAGGTCGTTCAAGTTCCCCAATTGCAAATTCTTCCCCTTCCTCCAAGGACGTCAGTGCCCTTAAGATGGGTATGTCCTTCTGATTTAGTGGTGATACGTCCTGGCTAGTAGTTGTTAGTCATTTTGGTCTTTGTGTCTTGTCTTCAAAGTATTTTTTTAGTTTGATTTTTCGACAACATTTGTAGAGGTCAATGCGAAGGTTAGGTATGTCGATGTCTTTGTTGGGGCAGAATGTTAATCCCTTGTTAAGCAGTTGTATTTGGGCAGAACTCAATATTTTATTGGAGATGTTTATCACTAAGTTGTTTTTGGAGATGTTCTTCTTTAATTTTGCTTTTTCTTTCCTCTTCCTTTTTTGGTTTTTACTTCGTCTTCTGCTTCTTCTGGTTGTGTTCTGGTTTGTCCTTTTCCCCATGTTGTCCCTCTTCCTCTCCCTCTTTGTCGCGTTATCATCTGGACTAATCGCATTTCCCCGAAAAAATCCAGATTCGATGCACTTGACTCTTCATCTGCAGAGCTTATGTCAGAGCTATCCACAGTTTCTGATGTTTCATAGCCGGCACATTTGTCCATCACTGCCCTTTTCCTATACATATCATATTTCCTAGCGAAAGTGTATATCCGCCCACTTGCATAGACAAGTCTATCTCTGTTGAATTTATTGGCTTTTCTTTTTTCTACATCCGCTTCATGTTTGTTAATTTTCTTTTCCATTGCTTCAATTTGTTCTTTATTCTCCTCAGTTGTGGGATATTGGTTTAGTTCTTCCTTTAGCTCTTTAATTATGGTAGTTATTCTTTCCAGTTTCCTTTCTGCATGCGTGATTAAGGTTCTCATTAATTTAAAGGAACATTCATTTGTGTCAGATTGCCATTGTTTTATTAGATCCACATCCAAGTCGTTTAGGGTAGGCATAATTAGGATTCTCAGTCCTCTCTGTACTCTTTATATTTCTCTAAAGTCACTTTTTCCCACCATTTATTTACTTTTAGGATGTGGTTTTGTTGTAGTTCTCTAATTGCACATGTGAATGTCCTCTTTTTTCTTTCTCCATGGGGTTCCCTTGTATTGGCACTAGTTGAGGGTGCTGCATCATCATTTAGTAATTCACTCACTCTTTGGGTTCTATTCTTGCTTCTGTCAGCCATGTTTAGTCTGGAGGATTAGTTTCTTTTTCTTTTTCGTTTAAATTGCAATGGCGTGTTTTTATCTGTTTTTTAGTCGTTAGGTGAGTTTCTTGAGTTCTTTTGAGTTTTTTCACCTTCTTCTGTCGTTCTTGCTATTCTGGTTTCATAGCAGGATTCGAGGATATGCTTGTGAGGGACTATGTTTATGTTCCTTGACGTTTTGCTTTGAGGCCATTTTTTCCTTTTGACCTTTTTCTTTTCCCCTTTTAAACGAACGTTGGTAAATAGGGTCACAAGGCTATCTGGGCGTTAATGAGCGCTCCTCCGCCACTCCCTCCCCCGGCACAGCTCAGAACACAGCGGCTTTCTTGGTGCAGAGTTTGGCGGCAGGTTGCTACCCTAACGCCGCCTCTCGGGCTGCAGTCTGCAACACTCCGCCCCTTTTACTCACCCCTGGAACTTCGCTGGCCGGCGCGTCTCGATCTCCGGTTCTTCCAAACGCGGTATCAACGTCGCTTCAAGCAGAGGCATCGGCTAATTATCAGCTATTTACTCGGTCATCAGCTGCAATTTTACCACGCCGCTTCGCCTCACTCCTCGAGTGCTCGTGATGTGCAGTACAGCCACTGCACCACATATGTCCAAGATTCCTTCGCTCACCTGCACACTCCTTTGTACGGCGAAAGATTTTCACGGCACCACAACAGAGGTAATCAATTTCAAAAGTGTACATACATACATATACACAGTAAATTAAAAAAACATAACAAATTAACTGGTAAAAGTTTTTTAAAAATCCCAATTTAATTACACATAAAAAGTAAACAATATAAAAAATACATTTTACTAAAAATATATTATATATTACAAGTATTACTACATAAAAATATAATTTTAAGTACACAAAAACATAATAATAATGGGCCCCATTACGATGCCAGTCAGACGAGTGTCCGACTGGCATCGTGTCGGAAACGGGACCACCCAACAAGGAGTCGGCGGTCCCGCTTACCTAATTAGGATGCGACCGCATTCACGACGGTCGGAAAGTGTATCTTTCCTATTGCGGGATGTGCTGCGGACTGCAGCACAAGCCACAATAGGAAATATGAACTTTTGAAACATCCATGCACCGTGTGGCAGGCACAATGTGGTGCCTGCCACACAATGCATGGATGTTTGGGGCGCACCACAGGTGCCTCCCAGGCCTTATAGAAGAGACCGTGGAGGCATGGGGGCCCTGCTAGGGGCCCCCAAAGTCCATTTCCGACTGCCTTTCTATGGCGGCTGGACCGCCATGGAAAGGCTGTGGGAAATGTGCATTGTAATTCATTCTCGGGATTGCGATCCACCCTCCGCCCTGATGGGCTCTTTGAGCCTGTCGGAGGCAGAGCGGATTCCCCCCACAGGCATCGATCGGACCGCCTGTATAATACTAAGGCGGTCGGACCAATGCCTCAGATGTCAGGCGGAATGCCACCGACGAGCTGTCAGATGGCCTTCTGCCCGACATTGTAATGGGGCCCAATATAATTTTAAAGAATATTAACAAAACTATTCGATTCTAGGAATCATACATATACTATTCACACTTCATTCTGTGCCACAGTAGGGAAAGCGTTAGACTCAGGAGGGGCCAAATTCACTAATCTCACTCCAGCCCGTGCAACAGTAGGGAAAGCGTTTGACTCAGGAGGGGGAAAAATTCCCATTCCCACTCCAGTCTGTGCAACAGTAGGGAACGCTTTGGACTCAGGAAGGGTAAAATGTACTATCCCAACTCCAGTTGGTGCAACAGTAGGGAAAGCGTTGGACTCAGGAGGGGTAAAATGTCTTATTCCCACACCAGTCGGTGCAAAAGCAGTGAAAGCGTTGGACTCAGGGGGGCTAAAATGTACTATTCCCACTCCAGTCTGTGCAACAGTAGGGAAAGCATTGGAATTTGAAGGGGTAAAATTCACTATTCCAACTCCAGTTGGTGCAACAGCAAGGAAAGCGTTGGACTGACGAGGGGTAAAATTTAGTATTCCCATTCCAGTCTGTGCAACAGTAGGGAAAGCGTTGGACTCAGGAGGGGTAAAATTGAGTATTCCCTCTCCAGTGTTTGCAACAGTAGGGAAAGTGTTGGACTCTGAAGGGGTAAAATTTACTATTCCCACTCCTATTAGTGCAACAGTAGAGAAAGTGTTGGACAAAGGAGGGGTAAAATGTACTATTCCCACTCCAGTCTGTGCAACAGTAGAGAAAGCATTGGACTCATGAGGGGTAAAATTTACTATTCTGAGTCCAGTCTGTGCAACAGTAGGGAAAGCGCTGGACTCAGGAGGAGTAAAATTTACTATTCCCACTCCAGTCAGTGCAACAGAAGGGAAAGTGTTGGACTCAGGCGGGATATAATTTACTATTCCAAACCCAGTCGGTGCAACAGTAGGGAAAGCGTTGGACTCAGGAGGGGCAAAATTTACTATTCCTACTCCAGACTGCGAAACAGTAGGGAAAGTACTTTACTTGAAACACATACTATATTTTACTACACATATAATTTTATAAAATTATAAAACTATTAACAGAAAATTAAATATATACATAAAAAACAATTTAAATAATTATACATTTTTAAATTATCAATATAAAAAATAATATTTAATACTTTTTTCATTAAATTCCCACACTATACTCCCACATACCTAGCAGCCCGCATTTAATATATATGTAAATTAAAAAATTATAACAATGAACATATTAAGTAATAAACAAAGGGCCAGATGTACGACCATAGCATTTTGTGACTCGCAAATTGCAATGAATTGCGAGTTGCAAAATGCTATGTACAACAGTGTCTGAGACACTGTTTGTGATTCCCAATGGGGTCGCAAATTGCATGCCTCATGAATATTAATGAGGCTGTCGCAATTTGCGACCCCATTGGGAATGGCTGGCACTCCCAGGGATGGTGGCCTGCTGGGGTCAGCAGACCACCATGTCTGGGACTTTTTTTAAATAAAGCATTTTTAGGTCTCGCCTCAGGCAGCGCATGCGCTGCTCTGGCGAGACTTTTAGTAAGGGGGCTTCAAAATGCTGACCACACGCTTTTGCTTGTGGCCTAAAGCTTGCGGTTACGCGCACAGTTACGCGCACAGGCGCCATCTGGCTTTCCTCTCTTGTCATGGCTCATTAAGCATATCGCTCGCGGGCACCCTTACAGCACGCGCACATCACACACCACTCGCCAGAGGTGCCTCCGCGCGCACATCGCACACCACTCGCCAGACGTGCCTCCTTGTTTTGCGATTTATACACTTTTTCATTATTAAACACACACCTGCGTCGCGTTATTATTAGCGGCCCTTTAGCATTTTGAACTCACGTGCTCTCTCTCAAAGCCAGCGTCGTCCACAATTGATACACTTTTTAGTCATTAAACAAACATCTACTGCGCATAATTGTTAAATAAATAGAGCGCGGCCCCAGCAAACACATCATTGCAGTGCCAGCAGTGTGATTTTGTTTTACTTTTACAAGCACGCGTGTGGCGTGTGAGCGCGGCCCTTTGGCATTTTCAACTGACGTACTCTCTCACCAAAGCCAGTCTCGCACACAATTTGTACACTTTTGCGTTATTAAACAAACATTTCGGGAGCGTTATTATGAAATAAATAGAGCGCAGCCCTTTAGCATTTTGAACTCACGTGCTCTCTCTCAAAGCCAGCCTTGTCCACAATTGATACACTTTTTAGGCATTAAACAAACAAGCATTGGCATAGCCAATAGGTCTCGCCTTTGGGACATTATAAGTGTTTAGCCATGCAACAGTTGATGTTGCACCAAGGATATTGTGCTGCAGAATTAAATACTTGTAAGGTCCCAAAGGCGAGACCTATTGGCTATGCCAATGCTTGTTTACTCTACCCTCTTAGTTCGTGCTCTCCAGTCCTACTTCTTTTTTTTTTATTATTAAAGAAGTGGCCAGTAACTACAAATTGCTACTGTGCTGCTTTATTTTTCTGTGCTCCTGCACACTTTTTTAAACGTCTAATTTACCATTCTAATGTGGCCACAGACTGTGTTAGTATAGTTAGATTAAAAATGCCAAAATGGCCGCTGATGTGTCATAACACATCCATGCATATGTATTGGCAGAGATTTTGGTCTAGCTTTTCTTTAATAGAACACTCATTCTAAAATGGCCAATGATACATCATTATGCGTGCACAAGTATCATGAAGAGTTGGCAGACATTTTGGCATTAAACTATTACCAATGCGAACAATCATTGACAAAGCTCACAGCTTGAAATTTTAGCAATGACACTTAATATCATTGCCAATACAGAGGGATATTTTTTCCAAATTTGCTTTTACAAATACATGCTTGTGGAGAAATGGCTCATAGCGCTAAGCTTGCAACTGGCTGTTTTAGGAAGCTGAAGGTTACAAGCTTGTATCTTGCAAGGCAAACAAATACATCTGTCCTTCTGAGTGAATGGAGTACCCTTTATATCGGTAAAAGTTAACATTTGTTATTTTCAATGCTTAGAAAAGACATGAGTGTGGTATGAAGCACTCTAGAAACACATTGTTGGCCCCACCCTTCTTCGAGTCCAGACAGTCTTCCTAAAAGAGGCTTAATCTATCTTTCCTTTATGTTTCAGAAATCTGCACCTTTCCTCTTGGGTTTTCTCTAATGACAGAAATTCAAAAGTCCAATTAAACTACACCCTGCGTTAATCTTCCCGACTGTAATTCCATCTTTTCATCGTCTCTGTCCCATCTGACTTTTGTAGTTCTCTAAACCTATTGATGACTTATTTGCAGTAAATATTATATTCAATTCGAATCCTGGCCCTGCCCTGGCACCCTTATTATCCGGGTTTATATTCTGTTTCCCACTACTTGCCAAGCGAATGTGTTGCACTGTTAATGTGCTGCAGGCACTCTCACTCTATAAGCTTAAATGTTATGTGCGCTACTTATTGTACCTTATGCATTGGAAAACAAAGTGGATAAAATGGTGTTGATTTGTTCAAAGGCATTTAAGGGATTGTACTACCCATGTTCTTGATACTGTTCTGCACGGCATCAGTCGGGTCAAGCTCTGAAAAATGAACTGCTGCTCAATGTAGGAAATATGCCTTTTCTATGTGGTCACCCCAAAGTTTTCACCTTTTGCTTGTCCCTACTTTATTGCTGGTTTTAGAACTCTGTGCACTGTACCCCTGTCAACTAGAGGGAAAGTGTCTGTTTTCCCCCTTTAAACATGGTTGAATTGTTCTACTCCTAATTGGTATACCTAAGTTGCTTATAGGTCCTTAGTATATGGTGTACAAAATGCACCCAGGGCCTGGAAGTAAAATGCCACTTGTGGACTGCAGCACCTATTGTGCCATCCACTATAGTACCAGTGCAAACATTGCTTCAGGCCTACCCTGTGTAACCTGACCACTGCAGCGTAAACCCTGCAGTATGACTTGTCGAAATAAGTGTGGATTAAGAGACTGCATACAGGTCAAACTTGTTACCATATAGTAGTCCAATACTCCAGTTTGCGCATTCTTCCAAGGACTCCGTGTACTACCAACCCCTGTTGTACTTTAGGCAGGGTGGAGTGGTTGGATGCTTTCCTGAAGAGATGACTGAACTTTTAAGAAACTAAGAGTAGCCCCCCCAACAGTCCTAAGAGAAAAAACACCATGAAACGGCTAGGGTTGGCTGTGTCCTAGTGCTTTTTTAGGTCTCGCCTAGCGCAGCGCGCATGCGCTGCTCTGCGAGACTTTTAGTAAGGGGCTTCAGAAAGCTGACCACACGCTCGTGCATGTGTTTTTGTTTTTCTCACAGGCTATTGGGCTTTGCGTGCGTCTTTATAAGAAAGACAGCACGCAATTGGGCAAAGGCGGGTGCATGTCCCACCTTTGCTCCGCCCACGGCCTATTGCTTGCGGTTACTCGCACGGGCGCCATGTGTTTTGAATTATCGTGCCCACAAGCGTGCGCAATAATTCAAAACACATGGCTCGCTGTGGCGCGCGCGCGCGCACCACTCGCATGCTTTTATAACGTCTTTGGCCCTGTTTGTTGTGCAGCGTCTACAAAAAGGCGAGTCCTATTTGCATTGCCGATGCGCGCGCACCACTCGTTTTCATATTTCTGGAATGTCTTGAGCTTCCCCTGGAGGAGTGGGAGAAACCGGCGCCAATAAACAGGAAGAGCAGCAAGTCCGTGAGGTGAGCCCCTTCCTGCTCGTGGTGTGTGCTGTGTTTGGCTGCAGTGTTCATCCTCTGGAGTGTCGGTGTGTGGATTTGTCTCACTTCACTGCACGTGAGGTTCCATGTCGGGCTTTTCGGCCAACAACATGATGCATTATAGGATTTGTAGTTTTGCTTTTAACGTTGCAGGAGCTCAAAATCCATTTGCCTCATGGTTTCTCTCACTTCTCCCTGCATATCAGTTGTTAGCAGCTTCATCACTGACACACTGTGAGACTTTGGGCTTTGTTCTGGCCCTCTCGCTCACGTACCCAAGTACAGCTGTTAGAAGCAGGTGGAGTTAGCAGCTGTGCTCGTTCATTCGTTCACTGTCACAATCTTGGTCATAGGTCAGGAACTGTCGATAGATAGGTTAGCAACCGGTTTTGCCATTCCTTCGTGTCTCTACTTTAATATGTGCGCAAAACGGAACATGCGATGTGAGGTGTTTGTTAGCAGTGTTCGCTCAGCTTAGACACTTTGCCCTCGGCTTCGCGCGTCTTTTCATTGTACTGTCTCTCTGGGTTCATGTCAGCAGAGTCACCCAGGGACCAGCACTCCTGGGTGTCCGCGACGCGCCAGTTTCTGTGACGATGACTCATTTCCCAGTGTCTCAGACTCCCCTGTGTCCGGCTCTGTCTCCCAGTGTCTCAGACTTCCTTGTGTCCGGCTCTCTCTCCCAGTGTCTGAGACTCCCTTATGTCCAGCTCTCTCTCCTAGTGTCCCAGACTCCCATGGACCCGGCTCTCTCTCCCAGTGTCCAAGACTCCCTTGTGTCCAGCTCTCTCTCGTAGTGTCCAAGACTCCCTTCTGTCCGTCTCTCCCCCAGTGTCTGAGACTCCCTTCTGTCCGGCTCTCTGTCCCAGTGTCTGAGACTCCCTTCTGTCCGGCTCTTTCTCCCAGTGTCTGAGACTCCCTTGTGTCCAGCTCTCTCTCCTAGTGTCCCAGACTCCCATGGACCCGGCTCTCTCTCCCAGTGTCCAAGACTCCCTTGTGTTCAGCTCTCTCTCGTAGTGTCCAAGACTCCCTTCTGTCCGTCTCTCCCCCAGTGTCTGAGACTCCCTTCTGTCCGGCTCTCTGTCCCAGTGTCTGAGACTCCCTTCTGTCCGGCTCTTTCTCCCAGTGTCTGAGACTCCCTTGTGTCCAGCTCTCTCTCCTAGTGTCCCAAACTCCCTTCTGTCCGTCTCTCTCCCCCAGTGTCTCAGACTTCCTTCTGTCCGTCTCTCTCCCCCAGTGTCTCAGACGTCCTTCTGTCTGTCTCTCTCCCCCAGTGTCTGAGATTCCCTTCTGTCCATCTCTCTCTCCCAGTGTCTAACACTCCCTTGTGTCCGGCTCACTCTCCCAGTGTCTGAGACTCCCTTGTGTCCGGCTCTGTCTCTGTGACCCATACTCCCTTGTGTCCGGCTCTGTCTCTGTGTCCCAGACTCCCTTGTGTCCGGCGCGCATTCTTCCAGCGCTTATTTTGTTCATGTCTCAGTTCTGAGCCTTTCTTCCTTTTTCCCTTCAAACCCCGAGATGGCTTTAATAAAGAACGGGGCAGGTCTTTGCTCTCCTCGGCAGGGTGGGGGCTGCTTTAGAAGTTACTTTAAGCAATACTCAGAGCCTGGTAGGAGAACACATTTAATAATGAACTGGTTACTATGGTTCTGTCCGGCTGTAGGGCAGCGGCCTGTTGATAGCTGCTGTTCATTGTACAAACGGTGGGATGTGATCAGCTTTTCCCAAACAAACATAAATCCGGTTTCTCTCCGCAGCCTGGAAATGGCCCTTTGTTGTAGCTGGAGCCATCTTCGTCTGTTTTTTTTTTAGACCTGCACTGATTTGTGCTGCATGGCTAAACACTTATACGGTCCCAAAGGCGAGACCTATTGGCTATGCCAATGCTTGTTTTAAATGCAGCCCGTTTTCCTTTGAGGAAAACGGGATGCATTTAAAAAATAAAAATAAAAATTTCCTGTTTTATTTTTTAAGGGCAGGCAGTGGTCCCTGGGACCACTGCCAACCCTTAAAAAATATTTGTGCATGCATTTACAAAGGGGAAGGGGTCCCCTGGGGACCCCTTCCCGTTTGCGAGTGCTTTACCACCCTTCTGAGAATTGCGCAATTGCGGTCGCAAAACATTCATACATTGGTTTTGGAGTCGCTATTAGGAAGGAACGCCCTTGGAACGCCCCTTCCTAATAGCGAGTCGCTAACCCTATTTTGCAAGTCGCAAATTGTTTGCGACTTGCAAAATAGGGTTGGTATATGGCCCACTACGTTTTTGCGGTTGCAAACGGGCCTAAAACCCCTTTGCGACCGCTAAAAATGGTCGTACATCTGACCCACAATGTATTACTAATAAATGAATAATGATCTGTTAACTAATTATTACTAAAATATCTTCCCACCCTACCACACTAAAGCCCCAACACACTTCTAAAATATAACTTAGAAATATATTAAGTACCCAATTGACATAATTAACTATCAATTAAAAAAAATGTAATCATTAATAAATTATTTCTAAATTAACGTCCCATCCTATACCCTACAAACCCAACAACCCACACCTAAAACATAACTTAAAAAAATATAGCTACACAATTTACATAATTATTTATAAATTAAATACTTAATAATAAATAAATAATCAATTACAAATAAATTATTACTTAATTACCCTCCCACCCTACAAACTCAACCACCTGCACCTAAAATATAACTTAGTAAATATTAATTACACAATTTACATAATTAGTTATCAATTAGATAATTAATAACAAATCAATAATTAATTACAAACAAATAACTACTTAATTAACTTCCCACCCTATACCTCTACAAACCCAACAACCCGGCCCTTAAAAATATAACTTAAAAAATATAATAACTGCACGATTTAAATTATTAATGAACAATTAATTAAATAATAATAAATCAATAATTAATCATTAATCATTTATTATTTAATTAACTTCACACTCTATACCCCTACAAACCTAACAACTCGCACCTAAGATATAACGTTAAAATATTAATTGCACAATTTACATAATCAATTATCAAATAAATGATTAATATTAATTTAAAAAATAATTAATTATTAATCATACCTAATCAACTTGTCACCCTGTACCCCTTCACAGCCCGCTCCGACACTATAAATTACTATTTTACAATTAAATTAAAAATATAAATAACTTAAAATTACAAACTGCATTTAAAAAACATTAACAGTAATTACACAAACAGTATAAAACATACAGTATAAAACATACAGTTAAAATCACCTGTAGGGAAACGACTGCTTCCACCTTGGAAGTTGAATCATGGATTCGGGGGATCCAAGTTGATCAGACAACTCCGGCAGCACCCTGTGAAGGACAGACATGACACACAGTCAAAACCACTGAAGAACAGCACAGAACGGCAATACTCATGTCTAATACATGTCACGAGATAACTACACAAAACCAAGTTAGCATGTCAACACTGTTGGGCAGTACAGACCACCTGCAAGGACACATCGCTGCACGCATCCAGTCAAGTAGCACATGGCCACACTCAAACAGCACCAGAGCACCACACACACATATCATGCAAACTCAAATCATTTACATCACAACCCTCTGGAGACTCACATTCAGCTGAAGAAGTTGGTGATGAGCTGTGTGCGGATATCACCATCATCATCATCATCATCTTCACTGGCATCGTGACCCAGGCCAGGATCTTCCACAGGTGGCGGACGTTGGTCATCGTCATCCAGGATGAGAGGCAACTCCTTCCGCACTGCCAGGTTGTGTAGCATGCAGCAGACGATGACAATCTTGCACACCTTTGCTGGGCATATGGGAGGGCCCCTCCTGTCTTGTCCAGGCAGCGGAAGCGGCTCTTCAGGAGACCAAAGGTCCGCTCAATCACCCTCCTCGTCTGACCATGTGCCTCATTGTAGCGTATCTGGGCTGGTGTCACAGGGTTCCTGAGGGGTGTCAGCAACCACGGCATGTTGGGGTATCCCGAGTCACCTACAGACAGACAATTGCACATCAGCCGATTTGAAAATGTGTGCGGAAAACAACATAGCAGAACACACACAATGGTACAAAGTCAGTACACACCAACAAGCCAGGCACGCTGGTTGGCATCTGTGACATCATCCTCGGGATGCGACTACTCCTCATCACGTAGGCATCGTGTGCCGAACCGGGGAACCGGGCACACACATGTGAGATGGTCATATCTGCAAGACATACCACCAGAGCATTGATCGAATGGTAATGTTTACGGTTCCGGTATGCCTGCTCATGTGCCTGTGGTGGTATCAAAGCCACATGTGTCCCATCAATGGAGCCAATTACATGTGGCATCCTCCCCAGGGCATAGAAGTCACTCTTGACGTCAGTGAGTCGTTGACGTGTTGGGAAATAGATGTACTGGTTGAGGTATCTCAACATTGCCCCCAAAACATCGCGTAGCACACGGCTGAACATAGTCTGTGACATCCCACCAGTAGTTGCCACAGTGTGTTGAAAGGTACCGGTGGCAAAGAAGTGTAGGGCTGCCATCACCTTCACCTTGGGGGTCAGCGCTGTAGGATACGGCCGGCCAGGCTGCAAATGTGGGTCCAACTGCACTGCCAAATCCTCAATCAGCTGCCTGGTGAAGCGGTACCGTCGGATGCTGTCACGTTCCACCATCGTTGCCAGGTCTGGGAATGGTCGATGGACAGCAGGAGCCCTGCAGTGCATAGGTGAAGAAAGCAAGATTGTCAGTCACCCCACCTATGTGCCGTTCACCATACTCAATTTCACATGATACATCATCAACAAACACAAGTACTTGATGTGTGTGTCGTTCTGTTTGGACATATATGGCACCTACATGGACATCATCTAACATCCCTGTTCAACAAGTGTTGACAACAGGTTCCAGGGTGTGCTATGGGACACCATTAGGCTGTGTCACAGTACCCATTAACTGCTCTCACGTTCCACACACATACCACAGTGACATGTCTGGAAAGATGCTCCACAGGCATCACAGCTCATTGACAGGTAGATTCCCAGGGACCCTGTCTTGCCACATGGACACTGGCATGACATGGCGTCTCATGTACACGTCAGAAAAATTAACATGACACCCACAGGTAGTGGCCCCTGTAGCCTCTGCAGGACAGACATGGACGTCTGTGACACACACACACCATCAAAGTTCATGCACAAACCACGTGGATGTGGAGACTGTCTCCCATTGTGCACATGGAGTCAGAGACATGTGATACACAACATGCACACAGACTGTGGAGGGACATCACTATTGTTAGAATGGCCCACCCTGTGATGTACATGCCTTCCCACATGTGAGCCTAGGGGTATGTGACATGTCATACACATACACAACCTGGAAATGTGACCATGACACATGCTCACAAACGGAAAAGTTGCACACCACAGTGGTCAGGTGCACAACACACAAAGGACCCTGTCCCCATGAACACGTGCACAGCCTGGGTGTGTCTGCCCCCAAGTGCCACCCCAAAATCCACATGTTCACCCCCATACACAGATAAGGTTATGCTGCCACACATGCCTTATATACAGTGTGGACTGGGTGTGGTGTTGTAGGTGTGCCCCTGAGTCCCTGGAAAGTAAATGTGGCTGGCATAGGTTCACCAGTGACCAGCATGGTGACATATGCGTGTGACCTGTCCAGGGACGCGTTGTAGAGCAATGGACCGATCGGTGTGCCCGGCCGTCCCATTGCATTGTATGTGAGCGGGTACGCGTTGTATGCCTGGTACGCATTGTACAGCAATGGACCGATCGGTGTGCCCGGCCGGCCCATTGCATTGTATGTGAGCGGGTACGCGTTGTAGGGCAATGGACCGATCGGTGTGCCCGGCCGTCCCATTGCATTGTATGTGAGCGGGCACGTTGCTAGAGCAATGGACCGATCGGTGTGCCCGGCCGGCCCATTGCATTGTATGTGAGCCGGTGCAGCGTTTAGGGCAATGGACCGATCGGTGTGCCCGGCCGGCCCATTGCATTGTATGTGAGCGGGTACAGCGTAGCAGCGCAATGGACCGATCGGTGTGCCCGGCCGGCCCATTGCATTGTATGTGAGCGGGTAGCGTTGCAGGGCAATGGACCGATCGGTGTGCCCGGCCGGCCCATTGCATTGTGATGTGAGTGGGTACGCGTTGTATGCCTGGTACGCGTTGTACAGCAATGGACCGATCAGTGTGCCCGGCCGGCCCATTGCATTGTATGTGAGCGGGTACGCGTTGTATGCCTGGTACGCCGTTGTACAGCAATGGATCGATCGGTGTGCCCGGCCGGCCCATTGCATTGTATGTGAGCAGGTACGCGTTGTAGAGCAATGGACCGATCGGTGTGCCCGGCCGGCCCATTGCATTGTATGTGAGCCGGTACGCGTTGTATGCCTGGTACGCGTTGTAGAGCAATGGACCGATCAGTGTGCCCGGCTGGCCCATTGCATTGTATGTGAGCCGGGTACGCGTTGTATGCCTGGTACGCGTTGTACAGCAATGGACCGATCGGTGTGCCCGGCCGTCCCATTGCATTGTATGTGAGCGGGTACGCATTGTAGGACAATGGACCGATCGGTGTGCCCGGCCGGCCCATTGCATTGTATGTGAGCGGGTACGCGTTGTATGCCTGGTACGCGTTGTAGAGCAATGGACCGATCGGTGTGCCCGGCCGGCCCATTGCATTGTATGTGAGCGGGTACGCGTTGTATGCCTGGTACGGGTTGTACAGCAATGGACCGATCGGTGTGCCCGGCCGGCCCATTGCATTGTATGTGAGCGGGTACGCGTTGTACGGCAATGGACCGATCGGTGTGCCCGGCCGGCCCATTGCATTGTATGTGAGCGGGTACGCGTTGTATGCCTGGTACGCGTTGTACAGCAATGGACCGATCGGTGTGCCCGGCCGGCCCATTGCATTGTATGTGAGCGGGTACGCGTTGTAGAACAATGGACCGATCGGTGTGCCCGGCCGGCCCATTGCACTGTATGTGAGCGGGTACGCGTTGTAGGGCAATGGACCGATCGGTGTGCCCGGCCGGCCCATTGCATTGTATGTGAGCGGGTACGCGTTGTATGCCTGATACGCGTTGTACAGCAATGGACAGAACGGTGCGCACACATTGGCTGGGGCCTGGCATGGCAACAGACGCGTTTTCGAAGCTCCAACGAGTCTGATGCAGTGAATTCAGTTGAATGCAGTGAATTCAGTTGGCCAGCCACAACAATGTTGCAAAATCATGGGTGTCATGAAGTTGAAGATTTGAAGGATGCTGTGGGCGTGTATTAGTGCTGATATTCCATGGATTGGTCAAATTCAGAAGATGCTAACGACTTGGACCTATCACTTTGGACACATGGGACAGTATCTGCCTCTGCAGCACACATATAATGCTGGCTGTTCCCCTGAGAGCTCACTTGCCTGCACTACATGCTCCAGGACGACATCTGCCACCAACACTGCTGCTGTTTATGCATCCTCTGGCTCCTGCAATGGCACGTACTGTGGAGAGAGCCCCAGCCTTCAGCCTTGAGGAGAACCAGGCCCTGCTGGACAGCCTCCTTCCACAGTACAGCAAGCTGTATGGGAAACCAGGGGAGCAGGTGAGTGTGCTGTCCACTGCCTCACTAATTGTGCATGTTGTCTGACTAGCAGGGCTTTCAGTGTGCACACCACTGGCTAGCATGCCCACTGAGTAGTTGTCACACCCCAAAGTGTGTAGTCACATGCACTGAACTGGTACAGTGCAGTAACAGTGCATTCCAACTAGGTTTACTTCCCATGCAATGATACCATGTAGTGACTGCTGGCAAACTGTTCATAGCCATTGTTGCACAGCCTGTGTACATCATATGCCCCTGTGATTGAGACATGTATATCCAACTGTGTGATGCACGTATATGTTGCATGTGTAGTAATGGCCTTTTCACTTTGTCATCCTCACAGGTTGATGCCCACCAGAAGCAGGAAATCTGGCTGACCATCGCCCGGAAAGTAAGATCCGTGGGGGTCTACAGGCGCAGGATCTGCAACTGCCAGAAGAGGTGGCAGGACCTTCGTGGCTGGACCCGGAGGATCGCAAGGGTCCAGCTGAAGCTGTCGCCTCCTCGCAGGAGGGGCGGACACCGGACCCTGCCCCCTCACATGCTCCGGATCCTGGCGGTGGTCTTCCCTGACCTGGATGGGCAGCTGAAGGACAGACAGCAGCAAGGAGGGGGTGAGTCCATGACTGCACTGTGCACTTTGTCTGGCATGCTATGTGCCCTCCTCTGGCCTGGTTAAACTTCCACAGTACATCAGTCATGTGGTCCAGGACCCATGTCCCTCATTTGTGACATGCCCACTTCTCCTCTGATACGCATATGTGTGGCCCTTATAGTCAGGAAATTGTGTCATTTGGGGACTGTGTCATTGCATTTAGCTTTGCTCAAGCTGGGGGACAGCATTTGTTCCCGTGACTATGTTGTGCGATTCATGGGTGGGTCAATTGCTTACACAATGCCTAAGTTCTGACATGTAATCTGGGTGTAACTTTGATATGTGGTCCGCTTGCTGCTCTGACTCACCACATGTCCCTGGGGAATTTGGCACACACCCATGCTGCTGGTGGGAACAATGTTTGGGCCTCAGGAGTATGTGTATCCAGTGTGTCACACATGCTTAGCCACATGCCTACTGTCCAGGACTCATCCCTCTTACAGGTGGAGCTGGACAGTCATGCCTACTCCAGGGCATGCAATGCACTCTGTACTCCCACTCCCGTGTATCATCTGGCATGTTGTGATCAGTGTAATGTACCCTCGGATGTCTGCCTCTGTCTCATTGTGCTGTGTCTTCGTTGTCAGGACTACTGGTATGTTTATCGGTTAGGGCTCAGCATGCCATCTGAGATGTGACCATGATAGACAATACTTCTGTGACTTATAGGTGTCTGATCACTTGACTGTGCACACAGGTGTTTGCGACTGTGACTTTCAGTCAGCTGTATTGTCATTCACAGCACACTGTGAGGTGCTCATGTTCAGAGAGTTGTGTTTCATGTCCCCCATATGTCCAGTTGGTATGATGTGGACAAATAGTAGTACAGATGATGTGGTATTTCGGGGATGGACATGTGCACTTGTCAGTCACATAACTTGCATTCCCCATGCCCTCGGATTGTGACACAGTGCAGACTGTTGTTGGCTGGCTGCCATGGCCATGTGACTTGAGACAGTAATGTATGACTTTGCACGCATTCCTGTGTCATGGCATTCAACTTCCTGAGACTGATCCTGCAGGGGAGTGACATGTGCAACATGCACCCCATTGTGGCATTGACTATCCGGACATGGGTGCATCATGGTGTCTGGTGCTGGTATGCATCACATGCATTTCTATTTAGACTCTGGCCATCCCTTGATCCGGACACCTGCACTGACTCAGTGGCAGGAGATGTGATGTGTGCATGTTCACATACTTCACCGTGTTCCCTGCAATGTCCAACAACTGTGTAGGTGGTGCATGTGTCCACACTGGGGTCTTACCATCAGATAGGCACCGGACAGATGCGTGCAAGGGCAGGAGGGGTGTGAGTCCCATGGTTGACCATCAGACTGACAATTGGCTTCCCCGAATCTGTGTGAGGACTTTAGGCAATGTTCAACTAAGGATGCCAGGGCTTGCTCTGTAATGTGCTGTACTTACTGTGGTGTGTGCGGTCAGTGCAGGTGACTGATGTTTGTCTGTTTCCCTAATTGTTTGCAGATACATCCACGGCCACATGAGGGGACAGCTCCACGGACCAGGAGGAGCAGCGGAGCCAGACTGGGTCAGCATCAGATGAGTGGTCAGAGGGACCCAGTGGCACGGAGGGCGAGAGGAGCCACACCGAGGAGTCCTCAGCACCATCCACCTCAGCTGAGGACCACAGCAGCTCGGAGGATGACTCCCTTGTGGAGGCGGGTCTCAGCAGCCACCAAAGGCCAGCTAGTCTGTCTGGCCCCGCCACCACCACCACCGCCCTCCCTTCCTGAGGTCCATGGAGGCTCCCGTACTCGGGAGCGTGTCTCCTTCGTGCCAGGCACTGCAGCTCCTGCCCCTGTGTCCCCTGCTGCCCTGAGTGAGGAGTCTGTGTACCTCCTTCGGCAGCTCCATGTAGGGCAGACAGCAATGCTGAGTGTCCTCCATGCACACACCACTCTGTTGACACAGCTGGTGTCGTTCATGGAGGGCATCTCGACGGGTATGTCTGCCCTACAGAGGAGCAATAGGTCCATGGACTCCTCCCTGACGGCAGCAGTGTCCCTCCTCCAACAGTCCCTCACCCCTCCCACCTCTGCCCCATCCACACTTCCTGCCCCCTACCTGTCAAAAGCACATGCACACCTGCACAGTCACCCAAACACACAGACACGAGCAGCACAGACACACCCAAGAGAAAGGCAAGACGTGCACACACGCATCCTCAGGGGACTGATACCACAGACACAGGGGACGGGGAACACACACACATACAGGCATCCACATTAACTCCGCAGTCCTCCAAATCCTCTCCCTCCAAGACCCCTTCCCTTGCCTCGCCTGCTAACACACCTACACAGAAGATCTTCCTGTGTGACCTCGGCCTCTTCCCTCCAATCCTGCTGATCCAGCATACCGGGGAAGAGGAAGTCCACCCATACAGAGGGAGTGCCCTCGCCCACGGACACCCTCCCCCAGGTGCAGGCAGAGTGAGCCCCCACCCGCAAGTCCCCCGGTCCCGGAAGAGCAAGACCCCGCCACCGCCCTGCAAGTCAACCACCCAGTCTCTCACCTCCATCCCCCAGGCCACCACTCCACAGGTTCCCCCACACACCGATACCGCATCCCCAAACTGCTTAGGCCCTCCCCCCCTGCCACTTGCTCTTCCACCCCCAAACCAGACGCTCTGCCTGTTTGTGCCACTGGTGTGGAGACCGTGTCCCCCCCTCTGTCCTCCCCAGCTCTTCTGCCCCCCTTCCACTACCTTGGAGTCATGCACTGCGGTGGAGTCCACAACCACCCCGTCTGACTCGGGCACTGCATTGGGGACCCAGTCCACTCCATCTGACCAGCCCACTGCAGTGGTTGCAGCACCAACTCCATCTGACTTGAGTCCTGCGGTGGTGCCAGCCCCCTGAGTCAGACACCTCCACTGCAGTTACCGGTGACACTCCTGCACCCACCTCCCCTTCACTGCCTCCTTCTGGCATCCCCTGATCCTGTCCCTGCGGTGCCTGGCCTGCCCCTCGTATGCCCCCTCCAAGGGGATGTCCCCTGTCCGTACCTGTGCAGGCAAGCAATTGTTGACAAGTTGTCACACATCACCCTGTTGGGACTGTATATTTGGACTGGCCATTGGCCTTAGTTTATTTTGGACTTTTGATTTGAGTTGCACACTTGCTGAATAAAGCCTATTTTTGTTTACTTGTGGTTAATCTTTGGAGGTACATGATGTAGATGTGTAGAATCAAGCATTTACTGTTGTAATAGTGTTCAGATCAGGTAAATGAAGTTTTGCTGTGATGGGCTCCATGTGGTCCATGGGATATGTGTCCTAATCTAGTCTGGATCTATAGCATCCTTTGCTGCAGTCTGAGGGTGTAATGTTCAGCATTTGACACAGGGATGTACGTTTAGCATTTGTAGATTACCATCTTTGTCCTACACTGATGCACATCTGGTGGGCTAACCACTGTCCAATGTTCCTAGTACCCTGACTGTGTGCCCATCTCCAATGGACATGCAGTTTAGCACATCAAATTTGGAGGACTCATCTGTGTACACAGTGCAAGTTGCTTGACACGTGTCTTGGGTGTATGCAGATGACTGACGTGACACTCCCGTGCCCAGGCTGATATGAGCAGAGCCTTCAGTGTGTTGTAGTTGTTGACTCACTGACCGAGTGTTCTGCTGACAAGTTTGAGTCATGCACAGACAAGGTTTGGCACAGCTGACCTTCCACAGGAGTGGAGTGCCCTCATGGCAGTGCGTGATTCCGTGATATAGGCTGTGCCCATGTTGTGTGTTGTGTAGGCATGTCTGTGCGTGTTCCCTTCTCCTTTTCCTACACAGGCTGTGTCCCTACGGATGTTCCTGTTTGTGATGCTTGCTGAGTTGTTCTGTGTTCATCCAGCATCTTGGACCTGGTTACTCCGGGATGTGGGTGCATGGCAAACTGATGTTCATGAGGTTGTCATCCCTAGTTGTCTTTGTTGTAAGGGCTGGGGATGTGGGCAAACGCAGATGGGACACAGTCAGGATTCCTCTTGGCACTTGTTGGTTACACGAGTAATGTGATTTTCTGTTTGTGTATGTTTTCAGTGAATGTGACACGTTGTGTGTGTGACTGCTGCCACTCCTCAGGGTCAGAGCTGCAATGTTGGAAGTTGTCTATGTGTGTCCTTTGTGGGTCAGCTTGGCTTCTTCATTGGTGTGTGACTATGGCCAGGATCCCATTGTTTGGGGTGGATTTCACGTCATGCCCATGTACGGCATACTGTGCAGTGTGTCAGACATTCACAAGTATTGTTGACTGGCCATGTGTGATGGGTTTCTGCACCTTATTTCCCCACCACCCCTGGGATTGTCATGGGTGCATGTGCAATGTCAGCAGTCCATGTGAGCTTCAACGCTGCACATTGGTGGAGTTCAAGGTGTGTGGCGTTGAGTGTGTGCAAATGTGAGTTGTTGCACGGCTGGGGCACTACCTCCATATTTTCCTTGGCTGGCAGGCCGTGCTGAGTGCTTTGTGCTTGTATAGGTGTGATGGTAGTTTGTTGCTCAGGACACATGGCTGTGGTTCACAGTGTGGATGACATCTACCTTTGTCATCACAGTGTGATTGTCATGCAGGCTAGTGTCACCACAATGTGGGGTCCCTGGGGGAGTGCTGTGGTGGTTCGGTCTCTTGCTGTGTGTGTTGCTGTTCCTACAAGCTTGTGTGACATGTGTAATTTGGGCTCCCTCTGATCTCACAATGCCTGTTTGCCCACATAGGGGAATCCAATCCATGAGTTACTTTTGTTTGTGACTGTGTTGACATCTGTGTATCAGTGAATCTGGCCTCCTCAAGGGTTGTGTGTTTGCCTGGGGACACTGGCACACAACCCCCTCACCTGTTGTGTATGATATGCAGTGTGAGTCTGCCTGTTTGTGTTTGTGCTTTTGCACCACTGCATTGGCATATCTTTAGTTTGCCATTGACTGTATGTTGTTTGTTGGCTTTCCCCTGCTGGCCCTGGGACTGCTAGGTCATCAGTCAGCACATTGATCATGGTTAGTATGTCCCATTGCTGCCATGGTATGGTATTTGTTCACCTGACATCTACAGTCTCCACAGGATATCTACATTTGTGTGTCCATTGGTGCTGATATGTGGGTCTGCATTATGATGGTCACTTCTGTCATTGTGTTATTTGTGAATGTAGACAATGTGGGCCCCATGGCTGATGTTTGTGTGCACATGGCCAGAACGATGTGTCATTGGCACTGCACTGCTTGCCTCACACAATCTATGTTGCTGTGGGACACAAGCACTACAATGCCACTGTAGTGTTTGGTGTTGTGTGGCCAGGAATAATCCCTGCAGTTATGTTTTTGCAGCTTTCACCAGGACTACACTTCCCTTTTGGGCACTGTGGTGATGGGGCTTTGGGCCCCATTGCCACACTGTTCAAAATGTGCTTCAGCTATGGAGCACACACTTCCTTTTGGGCACTGTGGTGATGGGGCTTTGGGCCCCATTGCCACACTGTTCAAAATGTGCTTCAGCTATGGAGCACGCACTTACCTTTGGGCACTGTGGTGATGGGGCTTTGGGCCCCATTGCCACACTGTTCAAAATGTGCTTCAGCTATGGAGCACACACTTACCTTATGGGCACTGTGGTGATGGGGCTTTGGGCCACATTGCCACAGTGGTCATGGTCTGCTTGCATTGTGTAGGCCACACACACAATTATGAGTGACACATGTGTTAGGGGGTCACATTGTATGTTCAATGTCATGTTCAGTGTTGTATGCATTTGACACAGACCACACACGCTTGTCATGGTGTTGGAGGCTGGGATGTAATTTACAGACAGTCCTTATGTGGGAGTATGATAGTTGTGTCATGCATTACCCGTCCTATGAGTAGGGGTGGTTGTCGTGGCAGGCATCCATCCCCCTAAGGGTGGGTATGGTAGTAGTGGCAGGCATCCAGGCCCCCCTGGGTAGGGGTGGTGGTAGTGGCAGGCATCCATCCCCCTTAGGGTGGGTATGGTAGTAGTGGCAGGCATCCATCCCCCTAAGGGTGGGGATGGTAGTAGTGGTAGGCATCCAGCCCCCCATGAGTGGGGATGGTAGTAGTGACAGGCATCCAGGCCCCCCTGGTTAGGGGTGGTAGTAGTGGTAGGCATCCAGCCCCCCATGAGTGGGGATGGTAGTAGTGGTAGGCATCCAGCCCCCCATGAGTGGGGATGGTAGTAGTGACAGGCATCCAGGCACCCCTGGGTAGGGGTGGTAGTAGTGGCAGGCATCCAGCCCCCTATTGGTGTGTATGGCATTGGTGTTGGCCATCCCACCCCTATGGTTCTGCTGTTGCACGTTATTTGTGCATCCCTATGTGTGTGTGACATATTTCGTGTACATGTGGTTTGTTTGTATTGTTGGTGTTTGACTTACCGTCTGCGCCGTACGCGTCCGTGCCGGTCCCGGTAATAGATGTAGAGTATAGGTAGGACCTGCGCAATGGGATTCAAGCTTGGATCGCCTCGCTCGGGTTTCTCGTGTCTTCGAGTCGTACTCGTAGCAGGCTTGTTCGCCTCGTAGCCGTGGATCGTCTTGTGGCGCGAAACGGAGCTTATGTACGGCTCGCCCGGATGCTCAAATGTGCCGGACGTAGCGACGAGTTCGGCGCGTACGGAAGACGTATCGTACTAGTCCGGCCGGAAGGTGCTGTGTATTTGGTTCCGTGCGACTCGATTCGGCGTTTACGGATCCGGCTCAGGCTGGGTACAGGAGCTGGAATGGGTAAGTACGGCTCGCTCGGAATCTGGGCTGTTATGCGCATCGTACTTGTTCGTTCGGTAGAGTGTTCGAGTCGGTCGGAAAACACGCGTTCGGCTGGTATTTTTTCCGGACGAATACTGTTAGGTGCGCTTCCGGCCGACATCGGAATCGACCCCTGTGTCTATGTGTGATTGTGTATGTATGTGTAAGCAGGTGTGTGTGTGAGTGAACATAAAAGTCAAATGGCGTGTGATGTCACTTCTGCTACCCCAGGCCTTTTGACGAATTGAGGTCCTTGGGGTAAACAGGCGAAAACTACTGCCAGGGAAGCAATAAAGGAGTACAGACAGCAGCACACGAACCATCTACAACAGCAGCAGAGAGAGAGACTGCCCAAGCATCAGCAAAGGACTACGAACAGCACTGTAACACATAGAACACATGGAAAGCTAAAAAGGGCAACGAACAGCAGCAAAATGACTGTTTGGGAAGAAACAAAGAACCACAGGCAGCACCACACAATCTTCCTAAGAAATAATAAAAAATGAACGACTGTGTGGGAATCAATAGCAGGATACACACAGCAACACAAAGTCTACATGGGTGTCATCAGAATCACAAGTAAAGAGCATCTGTCCCTGGCACAGGGTCAAACCCACCATGATTTACAGATGGCTAGTGTGCCACAAAGGAGTTTGAGGCATGGGCCTACAGCAAAATGCATGGCAAGTACCTTCAAGAAAGAGCCCGGGTGTGACCGAAAATGATCGACCTTCTCACGCGAGGATTTGGACAGTGCCCGGCATTTGCTTTCAGGCCCTTTGTGCTTGTGATCCACTTTGGCAAAGAAGGGGCAGATTTAGACAAGAAACTCCACGGATGCTCGAATAAATACATGAATCAATGAAGAAGGAATGTGAATTTATAGAGCGCGGTAGCTGCCCAAGCAAGGGCATCAAGGCGTTGGAGAATCCGTTTAAAGCAGGGGATAGTCAGTAGTCTGACAAAAGATCTGAGTGATCTTCAAGGAACATAGGGACTGATGAGGCCTGGAACATATTTTGGGCCCTTCTTGGATAGGACATGAAAGGTAAGTACTAAAACTTCTTTTGTGGATGGGCAACTAATGAAGGTCTCTGACCTGCGAGGCAATAGGTTGTTATCTGGTCATATTCAAAAGGAGTCTGGCTGCAGCGTTCTGCACAGTCTGCAGTCATTGAAGTCAAAGGGAGTCCCAAGTATAGGGAGTTTCCATAGTCCAGTCTAGAAGTAATCAAGGCGTGGATCACAGTTTTACAAGTGGAAGATGGCAGAATGTCCAGTATTTTCCTTAGGCCCTTTAGCATGGTAAAACATGTCGCGATTATAGATGCTACCTGAACTTTGAAAGACTTGTCATCATCAAATTTGATACCTACATTTCTAATGTATCTAGTTGGAGTAAGGGTATTGCCTAAATCGCACTGCCACCAGACAGATGACCAGATGGAATTCAGTGTGCAGAATAAAAGAATTTCGGACTCCCACCATTTAACTCAGCAAACACAAAGAGATGATGGACGGACACTCACCCCCTTTACTATTAGATCGGGGTTGAATCCATCATCATTCTTTAGCTCACTTCACCACCCCAGTTCAGACCCAGCCATATGCAAATCAGTCTTGACCCTGTTCCCCACCATTTAACTCAAGGCAGCTTTTTTCCATCCAGGCTGCAACCACTGTTAGACATGTCCGGAATCTTTTTTGAGATGGTCTCACATTCTCTTCAATGGAGAGAATTGGCTAGGTGTCATCAGTGTAAGATATTACTTTAATGCCAAACAATAGATTGAACCTACACTGCCAAAGACATGAAGTTTACGGGGAATAGTGTGGGGCTCAAAAAGGAGCTCTGCAGGGTCCTATAGTTTAGTGGTCTAGCAGAAGAAACAAAGGAATCAAAAGTGCATATCTGATTACTATCTGATGACGAGCTGAAAGAAAGGAAGCTGCCTATCTAAGGGAAGACCCTTCTATTCCAAACTGATGTAACATTTACAGCAGCAATAGTTGATGTGAGACTGTATCAAAGGCCGTGGAGTGGTCTAAAAGCATCCAAGCGTTCATGGTCTTAGGTTAGAGCAGTGGGAGAATTAAAGAAAGAATTTAAGAGTTGGCAAAGATAACTACGGATCAGATCCTTGCCTTGTTTCTGTATAGAAAGAAGGCAACGATGTACAGAATTTACTACCAGCTAAAGATGACTGCATGTATTCCATCGGAATTGGCCTGAAATTGTTATACCAATACGGATGAGAGATTGGTGTGTGAGGAAGTAAAAAAGAAGAAACATCTAATGGGGTTTGTGAATGAAAAGAGTGAATTTTACTTTGTACTTGAAGGTCCAAGGAAGTCTTGTTGGACTACCGCAAGACTTTCATGGCTATCTTGGGGCAAATGCTATATACCGAAGCATAAGTGGAGGACGTTCCTTCTCCCACATCGCAGCAAAGACCTGGAACAGCCTCCCTATGCACCTCCGGACCATCACCTCACTTCCGGAATTCGAATGGCCCTCAAGACTTGGCTGTTTGAATAAGCCTCCGAGGCCTGCAAGCACCTGGATATCCTATTGGGTGATTAGCCATGCTTTACGAATCCTGATTGATTGACAGATTGAAATCACACACGTTGCTCAATTCCCTTACTTGGCAATCGACCCCTGATTGCGGTTATGCCACTCTTGTCAACATAAGTGGGTTATTCTCTGACAGTCAGCACATATGCAGTGACTGGCTAAGGCTGTTCTGGAGGGAGAACAATGCAGTAAGTGGACTGGCATCTCCAGGGTGGTCCCACAATGCCCCCTTGTCTCACACTGCCTATGTGTTCTAAACAGGAAGGAAGCACCACAGATGAGTAATGTAGCTATGAGGGTGACTGCAGAATAACTAAAGACAATTGTCATTATAATACATCCAGGACCAGAAATCAGCAATCACCCATGTGTTCATATTGCAAATACACATCAACCTGTGAAATCTAGTGTACTTGAAACCATAAATCTCACATACTAAATTAATAATGTTGAGTCAGTGTGATATACCGTGCAGCTATCCTGTGTGTACAGTGTGTCATGTCATAGATGTTGTTAGAGTGAATGTGATCTCTGTTTATTTGCATTTGTAGCAAGGCCAACAAGCCATTTACGGACAAACAGATGAAACTGCTCACAATACCTTGACTAAAGGTTACCAGCGTTTTTAGAGTGTTATCGTAGTTCTTCAGGCATCGAAGGGAGCTGTCGTCTGTTCTTGGACTACCTTTTCGTCTTTGTCTTAGATGCTGCCAAGAAGAGAATAGAAGCACGTTCCACTAAAATCTAGCAGCTGACCTCCAAACCAGCAACTTAAGAAACTCATTATCTTCTCATCCCTTTCCTCGCCTAATTTCTCACTTAACCGCGGAGGATCTGCCTTCTCAAGATAGGCATCCTCGGAAAAAGCATGGAGTGTAAAAGATGGACCCTGTTGATTTATTGTGTGCATCTTCAAACGAGTGCCCTGAGCTCTGACAGGTTGGGACCTCCAGAGTAAGGGGAGGAGTTGTAGAGGCCATCTGGCTCATGATGCCTTCACTTCTTTGTAGTTGTTGTGAGGACTCTTTCCATGGCTGCATGGCAGCTGGCTCAAGGGATGTTTGGAGTGCAGTGAGGGGCACAAATGGTAGTCCATCCTCCTATTACAGCTTCCTTGAAAGTCATGGGAAGTTTTGATTACAATCGTTGTGGTGAAGGGGGCCGACTTGCAGATGGAACTAGATGGGGCATGTTGAGTGGCGGTCAAGTGGGTCTATCCAGGGCTTGCTTCTTATAGTCAGGCTTGCGTTGCTGTGTTGGAATACTTTTTGTTAGCAATGATGGCTGTGATGGAGGCTCTGCTCATCCACAGGGATTCTTGGTGATTTGGATGTGAGCTGGGTTCTAAGGCTTTGCAGATTAGATAGCCATGCTCTAACATTGAGAGACTGTGGTACCACCCATGATCATGTGTGTAGTTTCTTTGCAATGTAAGTTATCCCACAATCCATAGATACACACTCATAGTGCTTTTGGTTTTCAGTGTCGACCAGTTTAGGGTGAGTGTGTTAAGTTGACAAGATAAAAACTTTAACAGCAACCCTGTTTTATTTTCACTACTATTTTTATTTTGCCAAAATACTCTGACCTTCATCACTCATCCACAACATCTCGGTTTTAATCATATCCAGGGTACCCACTGAATAAAGATAATTTTTATCATATATCTGGATCTCTCCTACCATCCTCTAACAACTTATTTAGGAACTACCATTATTGATTGAGTCCACCAAGCTGGTAGACATCTACCTTGGTGTGGATAGGTCACCAATGAAGAAGCATGCTACGATGAGTTGTGGGTGAAGCAACCTGTTGAAATATCTTTGGATACCTGTGAGATCAAAGAAAGCACTTGAGGTTCCCCTTCATTGATACAACCTAAGCATCTCTTGTGTAAATATGAACTGTGGGGAGCGTATGCTTTGATTGAGCTCCTCTCTCTCTCCATTTGTAGATTTGTGTTTTGAATCTGACATATGTGGGGCAGTTTCTATATGCATGAGGTAGAGGTTACCATTGTCAACCTTTGTGTTTTTGTGTCACTATGGAGTGGTAGAGTATATAGGGGAACCCAGAGACTATAAGAAGCAACAGTAAAGAGTGCGTAATGAGGAAAGATAAGTCTTTGACGTGGGTCTGGATGAACTTCTATGTTCAGAGTTTGCTGATCTGTTGCTTGCTAGGAAACATTTAAGGAGTTTATATTTAATGGTGATGTGTGGTGTCGTATAGGTTTGTTTAGACTACATGCATTACATTGTATAGATGACGAGTGGGTAACATCCTGGACCACAAAGGATAGCCATCTGGTTGGTGTTGTTTATTCTCTGTTGGCTTGGACTATGGTTGGGGTGAATAGAAGATAGTGTTGTTGAGTTATTCTAATGAATATGAGTGTTGTGTTGTTCGAAGGGGCGCTGTGTGGCTCCTGTGAGTGTCAAATTGTAGTACAGAAGGGGCACTCTAGGGGGCATCATCAGTCCTCGAGTGGCTGAATATTGTAATAAAAGTACTTGCCATTGACAAACACTGCATGATGACCTGCTGCTGGCTGGCACTGCTATTGTGCAGGATTATACTTGCATGTGTTCCATTGTAAGGCTGTGCCACTGTAGCGAGTTCTTTGGGCCAGGTTCTGCTTTCTGAGTGACACATCATTCAGTTAAGACCAAAATCGATTAAACAATGGGGCATATTAGCAAGACCGGCGATAAAATTATCGCCGCTTTAGCGGCAGGAAACTGCCGCTAAAACGGCGATAATGGGCTTGCTAATATGCGTTATAGAATTCCAATTGAAGCCCAGGTTAGATGTGCAGGACATCTAACCTGGGCTTCTATTGAATTCTATAACGCATATTAGCAAGCCCATTATCGCCGCTTTAGCGGCAGTTTCCTGCCGCTAAAACGGCGATAATTTTATCGCCGGTCTTGCTAATATGCCCCAATGTTTCCTGCTGCGGCTGTTGAGGCAGAAGCTCCATCAGTCGTGTGGCACAATAATTTGCCATCTTGTGACAAACACACAGATCAAACGAACACATTCCTTTAAGTTTTAAGAGTGAACACACAAAATGCATTGCCCCTCCCTCAAGAACAACAAACCCAGGTAAACAGTGCCTTATTTGATAGGAAATTTCAAGAACTATGAATCAATTATGCAGTAAAGTGTTGTCAATTAACCCCTTCGCTGCTAGGCCTTTTCCCCCCCCCTGTGCTAAGCCTTTTTTTTGGCTATTTGGGGTAGTTCGCGCTTATGCCCCTGTAACTTTTTGACCACATGAGGTATCCTCGCCTAATTTGCATCCTTTTTTTCCAACATCATGGGAATTTCAAAGGTACCCAGGGTTTGTAGATTCCCCTGGAGGGGACCAAGAAATTAGCCAAAATACAGGTAAATTTTGGGTTTTTTTGGGAAAAATTGGAAAAAAAGGGCTACAGATGAAAGCGTCTGGTTTTTTCCCTGCAAATGGTATCAAAAAAGGGATTGTGGTGCTGAAATCACCATCTTCCCAGCTTTCAGGGACAAGCAGACTTTTGTCAGAAAACCAAAAACTTTTACACAGTTTTGCATTTTTCTGGGACATAGCCTATTTTTGCTATTTTTTGTGCTTTCAACCTCCTTCCAGTTAATGGTAGAAATGGGTATGAAAGCAATAATGGATCCTGGAAAGCTATACATTTTACAAAAGTAGACAAAATTCCGAATTCAGCAAGGGGTCATTTGTGTAGATCCTTCAAGGTTTCTTTATAGAAACTAACTGTTGAATATAGGAAAAATTGAAAATTAGTTGAAAAAAACAGCCATTTGTGTCAACGTTTTCACCTGTAACTTCTTCTATTTATGACAACTGTTTGAAAGCAATATACTGTTACATCTGCTGGACCTTTCTGGTTGTGGGGATATATAGGACTTGTAGGTTCACCAAGAACCCGATGAACCCAGAGCCAAAAACTGAGCAGTGTCTTGCAATGGTTTTTTATTATGTACCGGGTATATAGCAATTCATTTGGGAAAATATATACATGGAAAAATCGGTATGAGAGACACCTATGTATTTCTGAAATTGGATTAAAATATAGAGTTTAGAAACAGTCGATATTTGCACATTTCTGAAATTGTGAGTACCCATACTAGCATGAGAATTATAGGTCATTTTTCAAAATGACTTCTTTTTTACACATTGTCTTTCATTTGGAAGGCAGAAATGCATCGAAAGTCAATAGGTAATAACAGTTGCTCTACAATTCTGTGTTAAACTAAGTCTCCCGATAAAAATGGTACCTCACTTGTGTGGGTAGGCCTAGTGCCCGTGACAGGAAACGGCTCAAAACGCAACGTGGACACACCACATTTTTACAGTGAAAACTGACCCTTTTTTTGCAAAGTGCCTAGCTGTAGATTTTGAACCATAGCTCTGCTGGCACCTAGAGAAACCTAGCAAACCTATACATTTTTGAAAACTAGACACCCAGGGGAATCCAGGATGGGGTGACTTGACTGGCTCTCACCAGGTTCTGTTACCCAGAATCCCTTGCAATCCTCAAAATTTGTCAAAAAACCCACATTTTCCTCACATTTCAGTGGTGGAAAGTTCTAGAATCTGCGTGGATCCACAAAATTCTACCCACTCCGCGTTCCCCAAAGTCTTCCAAGAAAAATGGTACCTCACTTGTGTGGGTAGGCCTAGTGCCCGCCACAGGAAACGGCCCAAAACGCAACGTAAACACACCACATTGTCACAGTGAAAACTGACCCTTTTTTTGCAAAGTGCCTAGCTGTAGATTTTGAACCCTGGCTCTGCCGGCACCTAGGGAAACCTAGAAAACCTATACATTTTTGACAACTAGACACCCGGAGGACTCCAAGGAAGTATGGTTTGTGTGGATCCCCCAACGTTTTCTTACCCAAAAAACCCCCCCCAACCTCAAATTTAGCTGAACAAATCACTTTTTACACACATTTTTGTGTGGGAAAGTTGTGGCATCACCGGGCTGACACAAATTTCCTACCACCCAGCGTTCCCCCAGGTCTCCCGATAAAAATGGTGCCTCACTCGTGCGGGAGGCCCAAGTACCCGCGACAGGCAAGGGCCCAAAAGGTATTGAGGTGACATCAAAATTGCCTATCACAAAACGACCTGGTTTTGCAAGGGGGGTCACCTGGGTTTTTGGCCCCGTGCTCAGCGGCCAGCTAAGGAAACCTAACAAACCCACACATTTCTGAAAACTAGACTCCAGGGGGATTCCAGGGAGGTATGGTTCGCGTGGATCCCCCAACGTTTTCTTACCCAGAATCCCCTGCAAACCTCAACTTTACCTGAAAAAATCACTTTTTCCACACATTTTTGTGTGGGAAAGTTGTGGCATCACCGGGCTGACACAAATTTCCTCCCTCCCAGGTTTCCTCCAGGTCTCCCGATAAAAATGGTGCCTCACTCGTGCGGGAGGCCCAAGTACCCGCGACAGGCAAGGGCCCAAAACATATTGAGGCGACATCACAATTGCCTATCACAAAATGACCTGGTTTTGCAAGGGGGGTCACCTGGGTTTTTGGACCTGTGCTCGGCGGCCAGCTAGGGAAACCTACCAAACCCACACATTTCTGAAAACTAGACACCCAGGGGATTCCAGGGAGGTATGGCTTGCGTGGATCTTCCAATGTTTTTTTACCCAGAATCCCCTGCAAACCTCAAATTTAGCTGAAAAAAATCACTTTTTCCACACATTTTTGTGTGGGAAAGTTGTGGCATCACCGGGCTGACACAAATTTCCTACCACCCAGCGTTCCCCCAGGTCTCCCGATAAAAATAGTGCCTCACTTGTGCGGGAGGCCCAAGTACCCGTGACAGGCAAGGGCCCAAAACATATTGAGGTGACATCAAAATTGCCTATCACAAAACGACCTAGTTTTGCAAGGGGGTCACCTGCGTTTTTGGTCCCGTGCTCGGCGACCAGCTAGGGAAACCTACCAAACCCACACATTTCTGAAAACTACACACCCGGGGGATTCCAGGGGGGTATGGCTTGCGTGGATCCTTGGAGGGTTTCTTACCCAGAATCCCCTGCAAACCTCAAATTTAGCTGAAAAGAAATCACTTTTTCCACACATTTTTGTGTGGGAAAGTTGTGGCATCACTGGGCTGACACAAATTTCCTACCACCCAGCGTTCCCCCAGGCCTCCCGATAAAAATGGTGCCACACTCGTGTGGGAGGCCCAAGTACCCGCAACAGGCAAGGGCCCAAAACTTATTGAGGCAACATCAAAATTGCCTATCACCAAACGACCTGGTTTTGCAAGGGGGTCACCTGGCTTTGGCCCCTGCTCGCGGCCAGCTAGGAAACCTACCAAACCCACACATTTCTGAAAACTAGACACTCGGGATTCCAGGAGGTATGGCTTGCGTGGATCTCCCAACGTTTTCTTACCAGAATCCCCTGCAAACCTCAAATTTACCTGAAAAAATCACTTTTTCCACACATTTTGTGTGGGAAAGTTGTAGCATCACCGGGCTGACACAAATTTCCTACCACCCAGCGTTCCCCAGGTCTCCTGATAAAAATGGTGCCTCACTCGTGTGGGAGGCCCAAGTACCCGCGACAGGCAAGGGCCCAAAACATTTTGTGATAGGCAATTTTGATGTTGCCTCAATACGTTTTGGGCCCTTGCCTGTCGCGGGTACTTGGGCCTCCCACACAAGTGAGGCACCATTTTTATCGGGAGACCTGGGGGAACACTGGGTGGTAGGAAATTTGTGTCAGCCCGGTGATGCCACAACTTTCCCACACAAAAATGTGTGGAAAAAGTGATTTTTTCAGCTAAATTTGAGATTTGCAGGGGATTCTGGGTAAGAAAACGTTGGGGGATCCACGCAAACCATACCTCCCTGGAATCACCCATGTGTCTAGTTTTCAGAAATGTGTGGGTTTGGTAGGTTTCCTAGCTGGCCGCCGAGCACGGGGCCAAAACCCAGGTGACTCCCTTGCAAAACCAGGTCGTTTTGTGATAGGCAATTTTGATGCCGCCTCAATTCGTTTTGGGCCCTTGCCTGTCGCAGGTACTTGGGCCTCCCGCACGAGTGAGGCACCATTTTTATCAGGAGACCTGGGGGAAAGCTGGGTGGTAGGAAATTTGTGTCAGCCCAGTGATGCCACAACTTTCCCACACAAAAATGTGCGGAAAAAGTGATATTTTCAGCTAAATTTGAGGTTTGCAGGGGATTCTGGGTAAGAAAACGTTAGGGGATCCACGCAAGCCATACCTCCCTGGAATCCCCGGGTGTCTAGTTTTCAGAAATGTGTGGGTTTTGTAGGTTTCCTTGCTGGCCGCCAAGCACGGGGCCAAAAACCCAGGTGACTCCCTTGCAAAACCAGGTCGTTTTGTGATAGGCAATTTTGATGTCGCCTCAATACGTTTTGGGCCCTTGCCTGTCGCGGGTACTTGGGCCTCCCACACGAGTGATGCACCATTTTTATCGAGAGACCAGGTGGAACGCTCGGTGGTAGGAAATTTGTGTCAGCCCGGTGATGACACAACTTTCCCACACAAAAATGTGTGGAAAAAGTGATTTTTTTCAGTTAAATTGGAGGTTTGCAGGGGATTCTGGGTAAGAAAACGTTGGGGGATCCACGCAAGCCATACCTCCCTGGAATCCCCCGGGTGTCTAGTTTTCAGAAATGTTTGGGTTTGGTAGGTTTCCCTAGCTGGCCGCCGAGCAAGGGCCAAAACCCAGGTGACCCCCTTGAAAAACCAGGTCGTATTGTGATAGGCAATTTTGATGTCGCCTCAATACGTTTTGGGCCCTTTCCTGTCGCGGGTACTTTGGCCTCCCACACGAGTGAGGCACCATTTTCATCGGGAGACCTGGGGGAACGCTGGGTGGTAGGAAATTTGTGTCAGCCCGGTGATGCCACAACTTTCCCACACATAAATGTGTGGAAAAAGTGATTTTTTCAGCTACATTTGAGGTTTGCAGGGGATTTTGGGTAAGAAAACGTTGGGGGATCCACGCAAGCCATACCTCCCTGGAATCCCCCGGGTGTCTAGTTTTCAGAAATGTGTAGGTTTGGTAGGTTTCCCTTGCTGGCCGCCGATTACGGGCCGAAAACCCAGGTGACCCCCCTTGCAAAACCAGGTCGTTTTGTGATAGGCAATTTTGATGTCGCCTCAATACGTTTTGGGACCTTGCCTGTCGCGGGTACTTGGGCCTCCCACACGAGTGAGGCACCATTTTTATCGGGAGACCTGGGGAAACGCTGGGTGGTAGGAAATTTGTGTCAGCCCGGTGATGCCACAACTTTCCCACACAAAAATGTGTGGAAAAAGTGATTTTTTCAGCTAAAATTGAGGTTTGCAGGGGATTCTGGGTAAGAAAACGTTGGGGGATCCACGCAAGCCATACCTCCCTGGAATCCCCGGGTGTCTAGTTTTCAGAAATGTGTGGGTTTAGTAGGTTTCCTTGGGTTCTAGCTGCGCTAGGACCCAAAATCCAGAAGTAGGCACATTCCGCCAAAAAGTGTGTGCCTAGTGGGCTTTCTGCTGCCCTGTGGAAGAAGGAAATCGGGGGCTATTGCCCCGATATGCCCCCAAGAGGGGCAGAAAGACTGGCTTTTTTGTTTGGGTGGGTGGGGACATTGGGATGCCCATTCTGGGCAGCCCCCACCCCTACATATAAAAAAAGCCAGCATAATCGCTGCCGCCTCGTGGGCTCTCTGCACCCCCCCCCCGGGGGGCAGATCAGAGGCTTTTGCCCCTATCTGCCTCCTGAGGGGTGGGGCAGAAAGACTGGGGCATTTTTTGTGGGGGTCGGGGCATTGGCATGCCCATTCTGGGCAGCCCCCACCCCTACGAATATATATAAAAAAAAATCCCTGGGGCCTAGTGGGCTTTCTGCCCCCCGGGGGGCAGATCAGGGGCTATTACCCCATCTGCCTCTTGGGGGGGTACAGAAAGTCTTATTCCTTCTTTCAGGGGGGGTAGGGTGGGGGCTTTGGCATGCCCATTCTGGGCAGCCCCCACCCCTGGCGTATAAAAAAAATCCCTGGCGTCTAGGGTTCTTTCTGCCCCCCGGGGGGGGGCAGATTGGGGGCTTTTGCCCCCATCTGCCTCCCAGGAGGGCCAGAAAGACTGTAGCATTTTTTTATTTTTGGTGGGGGTATTTGCATGCCTATTCTGGGCAGACCCCAGCCCCACGTATATATAAAAAAAAAATCCCTAGGGCCTAGTGGGCTTTCTGCCCCCCCGGGGGGCAGATCAGAGGCTATTGCCCCCATCTGCCTCCTGGGGGGGGGCAGAAAGTCTTATTCTTTCTTGGGGGGGTAGGGTGGGGGCTTTGGCATGCCCATTCTGGGCAGCCCCCACCCCTGGTGAATAAAAAACAAAATCTCTGGCATCTAGGGTGCTTTCTGCCCCCCCCGAGGTGGCAGATTGGGGGCTACTGCCCCCATCTGCCCCCCAGGGGGGGCAGAAAGGCTGTCTGGGGAAATTAAATGGGTGGGGAGCAAAGGCCCTTGCCCAAGGGGCCACTCCCCCCCTCCCTGGTGGCTAGTGGGTGGATCCCTGCTTGGGGATCGCCCTCCTGGGGTGATCCCCAAGTAGGGATCCACTAGGGAAGGGTACCATTGGAAAGGGGAGATCCTCCCCTTTCCAATGATACCTCTCCCATCTTTTTCGGTGCTCGAGGGGCTGAGATAGCCCCACAAGCACCGAAACAGAAACTGAAACTAAGTTTCAGCTTTCGATTTCGTTGCAATGACGATAGCGCGCCATGCGCGCGATCGTCATTGCAATGAAATACAAAAATATGCCTGGGGAGGTTGGGGAAGCTCTTCCCCACCTCCCCAGGCAAAAAAAACAATATGGGAAATCCCTCTGGTGCCTGAAGCAGAGGGATTTCCTGAGCATGTGCTCATGACGGAATGGTTCGGTCATGAGCACACTAGAACTTGTGCTCATGACGGAACCATTCCGTCATGAACATGGAAGGGGTTAAGTATGAGTGAGTTGTACCATACAACACATTACCAGGAGGCTTCCAAATACAGTACTTCCCCCACTCCAGAAAACCACACCCAAAAGAGTTTGGATGTTCCCAATAATCTTCTTCAAAGGAGCTCCACCAGGATATCTGATAAAAAAAAAGCAGTGAAGACATGCTTAATGGGTCTGCTATAGCGGAATACGCAAAATTTTGGCAACTCGCTAATGGCTGCTTAAAAACTGAAATGTACACAGAAAAGAGGAGAATTTAGACTTTAGAAAATTATGTTTAATAGTACACACAAGTACACTTTTCGAATCGATTGGTAAGGGAAAAAAACATGGACATAATGTAAAATGACAGCGGTTCGTAATGCAGCTTATTCCATTGCGTCAAGTAACCAGGTTAAGGTTGCTGAGCTCGTGCTGGCATGGAAAGATCTCAGGTGACCAATGCCACTGTATCAGCATATGTTTATACATCCCTATGTGCATCGGTCAAAGTCACATCCTGTTATTACGAAACAATAAAAAGCAGCATTTCCCGTTCAGCTCAAGTGATCCTGGAATGTTTTTAGCCAAATCAATAAAGATAATAAGATAGAAGGGGCAAACACAATGAGAGGAGTGGCAGAGAGTTGATACGTAAAGAACAAGGAGGGGGCAAGCAGGAATGAGGGAGGTGGCGGAGAACGGGTCAACAAGCAAAGCGGGAGGGGGTTGAGGGACAGCAAATGGAAAATGAAAGTGGTTCGTAATGCAGCGTGTTCCATTAGAGCATCTCTACCTCCGCTGCACACATGATAAATTATGCGCGAGGGCGATTTCGACCGAGTGGTACTTGAAAGATGCTCTCTTCCCGCCTGTGCTGATGTGCACACTTTTACCACCAGAAGCACTGCTACAGCGAGAACTTTTTAACTACACGCGAAAGACATGGACAAAGAAAAAATACAAAGAGAAACGACGGACCTTTCCCATTCCAAGATGGCCGCCCATCATGGACAGGAAAGAAAATCCTTCTCGAAAACATGCCGCCATATATATATTCGCCAGAGACATACCCAGAAAGCACAGCAATTATTTCGTAACCGTTATCACAATAGTGACGGCTGAGCAGGCAAACCAGATGGTGAGCAATAAGATGGTAATCGCTAATGTGCGTCTAGGAAAGCTCAAGTACATTCTATGTCCATTCAAAATGTGCACCGTAAAATTACAGTGATTCGTAATGCAGGGTGTTCCATTAGAGCATCTCTACCTCCGCTGCACACATGATAAATTATGCACGAGGGAGATTTTGACAGAGTGCCGCTTGAAAGACGTTCTCTTCCCACCCGTGCTGTTGCACAGACTTTTACCATCAGAAGCACTGCTACGGCAAGATCTTTTTAACTACACTCGAAAGACATGGTCAAAGAAAAACTACAAAGAGAAACGACGGACCTTCCCCGTTCCAAGATAGCCACCGATCATGCACAAGAAAGGAAATCCTTCTCTAAAACACGCTGCCATATATATATTTGCTAGAGACACACCCAGAAAGTACAGCAATTATTTTGTAACTGTTACTACAATGGTGATGGTAGAGCAAGCAAACCAGGTGGCAAGCAACAACATGGCAATTGCTGGAGTGTGTCTAAGAAAAAGTAAACATGGCAACTATTCTATCAGGCTCAACGAAGAACTACATTTGTGTGCGACTGTGGAACGGGCGGTAACAAGCGGTAGGCGTTTGGGGGACGGAACAGGCACCCTCAGAAAACAGCAAAAGTGACGAGATAGGGACATGATTTACAGGGCTGTTTACAGAAATGGTGCTAGGAGCGAGAGCTCATCTGAAGTGCCCACAATCAATTAAAAAAGCATTTCCAAAACCCGTTGCTTTACTGGGAGCTGTGGATGGATAGTAGTAATTGGTCTCTGCTCTCAAGGGGGCTAACCACAGGACGAGGTATGACGCATGCAAGCTATGGACAAATGGGGAGAAAGAATTGGAAAACGATGATGGAAACAGCAAATGGAAAGCCTATGAGCGGACTGAAGCCCACAAAGTATATACAACATGTCTCTTCGAGATAGAGCATGTGCTGTCTAGAGACAAGACCTAAAAATATAGGAACTGGTGTAGTTTCATAAAACAAGAGTGCATAAGTTATGTACGTGTGTATAAATTACACACTTTTGAGTTTTTACCTCTGTTCTACGTGTTGGTGTTACCAGGGCCATGTCACAGGAGCCGCCAGTGGAATCGTTTGCAATTGTGCCGAACACTCGCTCTGGGGTAACTTGAACTGTAGGCACATAGACAAGCCTAGCTATCAATACTGGAGGAGGGACAGTGGCACCAGGACCTAAGCCAGCGAAGGGCCAACTTCAACACAATTGGCAACTGTTTTTAAACACCCAACCTTGGAGATGGTGGGACCTGTGGCCTTGTTTGCTTTAGGGCTCATTACGGCCATGATACACCACTGTGCACAAACGTATATGCAAGGGCATAGCTTAGTCATTGAGATTCTGGGGATGTGAATCTCATATTTCCCAACTAAAAAAGTGGTGGGCTGCAGTATGGAGGGATGACATGACCAAGGTTCGGGATGGACTACTACCATTAAGAACAGGGTAAGTACTGACTTACATTATGCAAGCCTCCATCTAGAGTAGCACAGTGGTTGAAAATTTGGTTGGAATGCTACCCTGAGCAATTGCCGGTGGTCAGACTTTTGGGAGGATTTGTACCATCACTTTTGGTTGTTTGACTGCCAATAGTATGCCTAGAAACCTGAGACTGGTGCAGCTTTCCAAGCCTACAATTGCCAATGTTTGTGAATTCCTAAAAGTAGCAAATTTGCACCCCTTCAACGAGTACATAGATGGGTACACATTTCCTACTTTTTTGGGAAACCTGTCGCCATATACTAATTCACCACTAATCCTTTATGGGTTCCGGAGCAGCGTGCGTGCAACTCGCCGAAAAAGCGTTTCGACGCCTCATCAGGGGTAGTAAGCGCTATATGAATGCAATTACAATACAATACAATACAATATATATATTAAGTCCCCAATCCATAAAATGAACACGTTAAAAGCTCTTAGTGGAAGGAGCACAAAAAGAAAAACTGACACAGACATAGCAGACTTCACTCAGGGCCTGCAGACCCAACATCCAAGCCAAGAATGCATTTACACCTCCCTGAAGCCATGCCCCTGCGTATATGAGTGAAGGGGTTTGTCCAATCATATCTGCTCATGAAAGTTACATCTGAGAAGCCCAAGTATACTTGCTAAAGAGAGAGTGAGAAGCAGCTGCTGTTATGCCTGCTTACATATGAAGGTTAAGGAACACATCAAGTAGTCAGTGCTGGAACTGGAAAACAATTATTCTGGGAACCCATAAATTGGGTGTCAAGGTGTGGCAGAGGAGAGGGGGTGGAGTCACGAGGGTCAGAGTCATGAAAAGTGGAGTCTAAGAGTCAACTTATACATTTGTTTTTTGAACATCTGCCCCAAAGAAATTGGTGACAAGGACATTGTAACAGTACATCTGTTCTGACTTAATTAATTGGCAACAAAGAGGCTGTATTTTAAAATATCTTGTGGATTAAGGCATATGCTGCAGAGATCTATGTTTACTCATTCAAATTTTAGGCAATTATAGTGATGGCATGTTAACTCTGGTGGTTAATGCTCTTGTGGGAGAGATCTCTGTTTTGTCCAGTCACAGTTTTGACTCATGAAGTAGTATAGAGGGTTAATGTGCCTGCTGCAAAGAACTTTGTCTAACATGCACATAACATATTTATATTTTATGTAGATAGTTAAGTGAGTTATTACTTTTTACACAGAGATCCTTTTCTTACTTCGAATTCATGAATTGCAATCCTTCTAATGTAGCGCAGTGAGCTATGAGCCAGCATCAAGGAGCTGCAAGCAAACTGCCAGTCATGAGTTTGCAAAGAAAGGTTACTTTAGTGATAATAAAGCCTTGTTAAAACAGACGACCCCAATTAATGCATTACACTTTAAATCCTGACTTTTTGTTCCTCCTGATCATTGACTCTTAACATATAACGTCTACAAGTATGGACGATATGTCACTCCTAACGCCTTATAATCGTCATTATCTAACATTTCCCGTACATTGATTTACACACTTCCTTGATGTATTGTCTGTGTGTGATGTAAAGAGCTCTGACACCTTACACTGGAATGAGTAGCATTCTAAAATAATTAAATAAAACATACATTAGTGTCATTTAAATTGTTACTCGTGTAATTACTCATGCAGACAGATACCTCTGGCATTCTTACAGTGCATGTGCGTCTCTTAGATGGGGGGGGAGTGTTACAAAGTGAAAAACCTGCCTCCAAATCATAGTTTCTCTAAAGTCCTTGTGAAGTGGTAAGATGTGTGCCTTTCTTTCCTTCCTTTGAATAGGCTCCAGATGGCTCCCATCCAGGACAATACTTAAAGAAAAGAAGGGCTGGTGGCCCTTTAAATCAGGTCTTTGTATTGGGCCCAGCTGGAAGTGAAAATAAGAAAGTCCCTCGCCTCCTAAAGGTTGTTGCTGGAAACAGAAAGCAGATAACCTGCAGACTCTGCTGAATCGAGTCCTGCTGGTGTTGGAAAAATAAACCAGGACAAATTCAGCATATTTCAATGGGTCGGCCAGATACCAGATCTGGAACTAGGAGTAAGCAGGAGCCCCCTCATTTCCTGCACTGCTAATAGGTGTATCTTTGAAACAGACCTTATGCGTCATGGTGAGCTGGCTGGAACTGCTTACTTGAGCACATAGTTTTGCCTTTAAATCAGCTTTACAAGTTGTGTGCAAATCTTGCACTGACCAAAAAGATTTCCCATCAACAATTTTTGCCAGGTAATTCCTTGCAAAACTCGTGCAGGGACAAAAGTCAAGATGCAGATCTTTCCAGCTTCGATTGAGGGAAAATGTCTGCCATTACCACGATGCCCCCTTTCAGACCTCTGGAACTCGTCTTTGGGAGGTTATACCACACCACACATGGGAAAACACACCCAAGTAGTATTGTTACCCCCCTTCACGTTTGGTATTACCTCCTGATATTACCCATGTACTTTGAAATGAGGTCCCTAAAGCTAATTTAGGACAGGTGTAAATTACAATCATCTTTATAAATCATTCCTATCATTTTTAATTAAAGTTTTTAATGAGTAATTAGGGTTCAAGAACTTTTATAAAGGTACACTGCCCACGAATTAATAGTAAAGTCTCATCGGTTTTCCAGGGGACTCTTCGGGTTCCACAGCACTGCCTGATCCAGCTGTTGTCCATGCACTGGTGGAGTGCACCTCTGTTTCCAGCACTGGATAAAGGCACACATGAGCTTTCGAACACTGGTTTTAACATCCTGTGAGCTCTGGATTTACCGGCTCTCCCCCTGCATGACAGGACAGTGAAAGGCTCCTTCTGACATAGGGAGAACCAGGTTCCCACTAACGATTGAAGACGGAGAATTATCAAATGCACTGCTGGGTTTATTAAATGCTCTTCTGGGTAAAGTACTTTCTGAGAAAATGGAAGATGGGGTTCATGAGAAGTCTCCGTTGGGCACTTTCAGCGCACACCGTGCCCTAGTACTTGATCTCTGACAATTTCCAGCTCAGGATTTGCGTCGGCATCTGGCGTAGATGGTGGCGAGCAGTGCTTTAAATGGGCCAGTACTGTCCGGTACTGAGTACCGGCACTTTTTTATTTTGAGAGGGAGAGTACCCGCACTTCTCAAGAGTGACGTAATACTTTAAATTGGGGAGTACCGGCACATCTCAGAAACAAGCAGGTACTCTGTTGCTATTTTTCCATTTCAAGCGCTGTTGGAGAGTCAAGCCGATGATTGGTGCGGATTTTGAAGGATATCAGTGCAGTCTATCTGAGACATGGGTTTTTAAATACCCTAGTCTGGTTCTTAGGAATGCTTTATGTACATCATTGAAAAGCAGACTATGCAGTGCATAACAATTACAATATGAAATTGGAACATTTTGGGGACCTGCACCCTATGATGCTGCATAGCCATCCTTATTATTGAACGTGACAGAGAGGTGCTGAACCAGAAGACACAAAGGCAGATTTGCTCAAATTTTTGACGCAATGCAGTGCAGCAAGCAAAGTTGCTGCACTGCATTGTATGAAAGGGAGACAGCAGAAAAGAGCTATGTCTAGTAAGATATGGTGCATTTCTGCTGCCTCCTAGCGCTGGTGCACTGTATGCTGCCTAGCGCCAAGGCAGGCACTCTTGCACCATGCTGCAAGGGTGCCTGCGTTACAGGCAGGATTGTTTTTGTGCAGGAGGGCACAGCTTCCTTCTCAAAAACAATCCCTAATAGTGTTTTCCTCTTTCTATGTGTGCTCCAAAATGCAGCACATGCCGAAAGAGGAAATAACGAGGAGAGATATAGATATTTCTCCTTGTTACACCTTACTGGGACAGACGTAGCATTTTAGATGCATTCCCAGGTTTACAAGTCTTTGTAACTCTGGGCATGCACCGAAATCCATGGGTGGATGCATGGGAACGCCCATGCTCCACCCATGGAATGCCTTCCCAATGCAAGGTAACACAAGGCAGCGCATAGCTTTGACTTTGTGGCTTTGCATGGCTTAGTGAATAATAAAAATGATTTTGCGTTGGGGCTGCGCCACAAAAGTGACGCAACCCGTAGGCGAAATGTAGTAAATCAGCCTCTGAGTGCTTAAGTTGTGGCGGCGCTTGCAAGCGATGAGCACTGGAATGCATTTTGAGGGACCAGAACTTATTTTGCATCATAACACTTTAGCTCAGAGTAACAGAGAGAAAGGCAGAGAAAGGAGCAAGAAAGAGAAAAAGTAAGTTAGCAAAAGAGTCTCAAATAGGATGAAAAAAACATGGAGAGTTAAGACAAGAGACAGGAGGTGCAGGTGGTGGGAGAAAGAAGTGTGCGGTGGAATCAAGTATATGGAGCCTTGGTACAACAGTTGCCTTTTGTGACAAAATTGAGAATGCTTAGTTTTAGTCCTAGCATTGCTATGTACAAACATTGATATATATTAGCCTATTTCATGGTAAGGTTCTAATTCGGAGTAACCAGGTAATAGCTAATCGAGCTCAAGATGTTTTTTGCGCCTAATGTAAGTTTACAATCTGTGCAAACTCTGCATATGTCAGAAAAATATCTGGCAAAAATTGCATCAAGAAAAGAGATTAGAAATGTGACAAGCCTGAGGTAATCAGATGTGCAAACTTGATACCACAAGTTCTCAATGATTCGATCTCATTAGCTTGGAAAGGGGTGGCAATGGTGCCCAGGGATATACCATAATGTGGGGTATTTCTCCGGGGCGAAGATACCAGCATCAATGTAATGAAGTGTAGTCCTCGCTGCTTTGACAACGATCTCCAAATAGGAGCAGTCCTTGGGCCTCACAGACTGAGGAGATGTTATTGAACTGCAGCAATAAATTTTGCAGATCTCACTGCAAAACCTTCACCTCTGTGTATCCCTGCAGACTCACTGCAAGTAAAGTCAGAGAAGAAGAGGGATGTGCGAGCCCCAAAGCGGGTCCCATTTCTGATCAATGCTTGGGATCCTCTGATCTTGCTGTCCTCTATGATCCTAGACTGCTTATAGATCAAGGAGGCACTGCAGCTTCAATCCCCTTCGATCTATCTGCAGCCTTCAACACAATCTTTCACACCATCCTTCTAGATCTTCTACAAGAGGTTGGCATCAGAGAGTATTATCTGAGAGAGGGTACTCAATCTGCCCTTAGAACATCCACACTACTTGACATTCCTTCACGAGTGTGGATGGGCATTATGGCCAGAGCTGCTGACTTTGCAACTGGGGACCCAGGTTGAAGTCTCGCATCGGCTCAAGATCCAGTGATTCTGAGTAAATGAATGAATCTCCCTGTGTCTAAAAAAAGAAAACGTTTACGATGAATTTGACTTTGTGTAATGCAATAGGTGCTCATGTAAAGTGCTTCAAAACCTTTGGGTCGAGTTTGCGCTATATTAAACTGCAAAAAACATACCTCAAGGCTCCTTGTTAAGGACCACCTTTTGTAATATCTACCCCCCCACCCCTTGCTCTGTCTCATCTGCTGTTTTGGACTACCCTTAATTTCATACACTAATGCCACACAGATTCTTTTTCGTCTTGATGACTCTTCACACTCCAACATTGCCAACTACCACTCTGTTTCGCCTCAATTAATTCCTGGATGGCATATAATTTTCCTAAAATCAATACTGATAAAACAGAAATCCTAGTTCTAGGGAAAACCTAATCTAGTCATGATCCTTCTGTTTGGTGGCATCTTGAATTTGGCCTCACCCCTTTTCCTATCATAGAAGTTTGCTTCCCGTTTGATGGGTCTCTCTCCATGACTACTCAGATCAACAAAATGTAATTCTCCTATTTTGACCAATTATGTCTTTTGAAGAAAATCTTGTCTTTTCTTCCTGTGCCATCCCGAAAAGTTGTGGTACAATCAGCCATTATTTCCAGTCTAGACTAATATAACTTATTCTTTCTTAGTCTCACTCAACAACCCATTCTCCTTCTCCTCCCAATTCAACATGCAGCAGCAAAAACCATTTACAATCTTTCAAAACATTCTCTCCTTTTGCAATATCTCATCAAGCTCCACTGGTTTCTTATTCCTGCATGCATTCTGCTCAAAGCTATGTGTAGTGCACACAAAGGTTTTCACAAGACTGGCCCAAGACTGGTGCCCTTTTTCCTCCAATGAAAACACACCCCTATCTTCCTTCTCATAATCTTTACTCTTCTACCTCTCACCTTCTTTGTTTCCCTAAAATCTGTCACTTCCGGATCGGAAGTTCTTTTTCTCATCAGGCAACAACATTCTGGAACTCGCTGCTACTCTCCATCTGCCGCACCAACGAAGACTTCCATTTTAGGACACTTTTCAAAACCCATCTTTTTTCTCTGTTCTCTTAAAGCTTGCACTGGACCAGTCTTTTTTCCTAGTGCCAGGATACCCTGATGGGTGATTGACCGTTTCCTTATCATCATCATCATCATCATCATCACATTTCAATGGCAGACTTGCGCTATGCAAATACCGATTAAAAGATATAACTTTGCAAACAAATGAATACCGCAAAAGACAGCATAAATAAACCATTACCAGCAGAGTGTGAGCACCTGGGGAGAGGAAGAAGGTAGAATTGGAATTCACTCAGCCTTTCTTTAGCTAAAGATGCAGGCTCTAAGTTCTCCCCATCATGGAGTAGGAGACCCCCAGAGAGCTGAAGTTATATGGAGGAGGGGTGAAAAGGTAGTAATTTCCTGGCATAAAAAAACCTTCATTCAGAACTTTATAAGAGTCGTGACTGCTGAGCGCAAGGATCCACTTAGAGAATACTTAATCCCATGCTCGACTAAAGGGTCAGCAGCGAAAACACATGTATTATTTGGCTGGCCGCGTATGCTCCCCAACTTATAGAACAACAGCTTATGTTCTGTCATGCCTGGGGCAACCTAAGCCCAGAAAAGACCTACAAAGCTGGTGACAACATAGCTCTAGACTGGACCCCTGGTTCTTTCCTTTCACAACATGTTTGACGAATCCCGTCAACGTGCTTGTGCCGAATATAGAGGGAATTTTTACAACAAATAATCATAGAGTTCATTTACCATCTGGCTCCTCTAACCCCTGATCTGCCTCCATTTCATTTGAGGATGGTGCCTTGTGATAGCAGCAGCTAAACTCTGGAGCACCATTCCCTTTCTCTCTCCGCATTCTGCCCTCCCTTTCTCTTTTAAAAAAGCCTTAAAATCCGTTTATTAAATCACTAACATACCAGGTTCTTCCACATGTTCCAGGATAGCGCCAAGAAACCCGCAGGTGTATGTTGCACTCTACGAGCGGCCTAATCATAATCCTCAAATCCACCACTCCCTGGTGCACTTGAGAAGGCAGTGGCAGTTAGTGTCAGGTCAGGAAATTAAGAAAAAGGCTTTTTCAATTTTTTGAAGCTCAGGATTCACTAAGAACCCAGAGAATTATTTACAAAATTGTGGTTTAAGACCTAAAACAATAAAACTTTTAGGAATAAAGAAATAATTTTATTGACTTCCCAGGGGTACTCTTTTCTGCTATAAAACACTGGCAGATGGTCTTGAGAAACCAGCTGTCTTTGACTTTGTTCAAACCATTCCCATAAAGGAACCAATGTTCACAAAATTGAAAAAATTATAGAGTACAGAAACCTTCCAAGCCTCTAGGCAGTGTCCGCCTCACCTAGATTCACACCTCTGTGGTATTTGTTTCTGCCAGTTGATGCCCACAGGTTACTGGAAATGTTCTAATTGATTGCATCGTCTTCGCTCGAGGGCAATGATATCCCAGTAAATGCCGGTACGTTTCGGGCGATATCCTGCACACCGCTTCTTAATAAAATCATCAATACTTTACTTTCACAAGGGATCTTCACTTGCGATCAATATCTTCCCAGATAGCACTTTTTGTTGCGAAACCTAATCTTCACTCCTGTATTACAAAAAGTCAGACTCATCATAAGCCCCTTTTTCGTCTAACTGTTTGAGACAGTAGCCTCTCAGTTGTTAACTAACCTCTCAGATTGATGTCTCTCAGACAGATGTAGAGATAACCACAAACCTTCAGGTGCTGGACAATGTCCTACATATTCTGGTAATAGAGATGTGTGTCTATTCATGCCACATGACACTATCAGCGGCCTTTGACACTTTGAACCAGGGGACCTTCTATATATTATCTTCTCGTCCGATGCCATATAGTGCTGCAATGTTGGAATGGTTTGATCAGTGCTTCATTTGTATTAAACATAAGTGCCTGTGCCCTTGTCGGGAGGCCACTTCAACTTGCACCTCACATTGCCCCTGCCAACGTTGCCAATAGTAGTACCAACACAATTACTAACCATCACACTCCTACATGTGTAACAACTCAGCCTATTCCAGGCCCCCAAAGCTATAAGAATGGCTTGGGTGACATGTATTAGTAATTTTTAATGTATATGTAATTAATAATCAACTGTTGTTGGTCTCATCTTTAAATTAGACAGACAGCGCCACCATGTGGTAGACTGTTACAGGCCCCGGTGTTGACAATTAAGTGCCAGTGCCAAGCACCGGAAACCAGCTGCTCAAATTAAGCACTTCCCTAGAATAAATATCACTCTTTTGTAACAGGTTTAAAGGCTCCTTGTTGGTACCTTTGCTGTGTAACCTGGTATTGAAGGGTCGCTATTAGCTGGATAACAAAGTACTATGCACTAGTAGGAAGAGGAGGAGGAGGAAGAGGAGGGCACTTAGATTTACCTGATTGTCTCATCTTGAGAGCATATTGTGTACCTGAAGTCTTTCCTGGATATCTAGATCTTATCCAACACCACCACAATCACAACTACCACCACTACCCCTGCCAACAACACCACCGTTTTCATCATCACCTTTTGTTGGAAAGTGGGTTATTAGTAGTGGTAAATATATATCTATCACTGGCAATAAGACCACTAACACAATATAGGGCTCAGTATAGGTTTTATTCCCATGCTTAACCATTGGTAGCTTGGCTGCGAGCAGGCAGGCTTAACTTCAAAGACAGGTATGTAAAGCATTTAAAAACATCAATTCAGTAAATAATTAAGAAACAACCCCTAATAGAAATCCAACACCAATTTATAATAATATGAAAAAAAATGTATCTTTAAAAAAACACAAAAACGAAAAAAATCCAATGTAGGAAACCAGAGATATGATTTTTTAAAGATTAGCACTATATAGCACATAGAAACCTATAGCGCCTATTGGGACATCTGGTCGCACTAGACCGGGACAAAGTCAAAGTTTCAGGCCAGTGCATCTACCCCTCGCGGTAGGTCTCAGTCAAAGTTTTTACCTTCTGACTTAGAAACTTTTCTGGAGCTTTTCTTTCCGGGGTCCCTCGAAGCTCTCAGCCAGTCTGGATTCAGTGAGGGTTTGCCGGCTTGCCTTGCGATGAGCTCCCGGTCAAACTTGTGGAATTTCGACCTCCGGAGCTTTCCAGCAGGATGAACCAGAGATCCAGGCCTGCTTGCGGTTGAAGGTGGGCGGCTTGACACTTTCGGTTAGTCCCCGTCACCTTTTCTACATTCAGACTTAGAAACTTTTACGCAGCTTTTTCTTGCGGGGTCCCTCAATGCTCTTCACCAGGCTGGATTTGGTGAGAGTTCGCTGGCTTGTGTTTCAGCCAACTCCCGGTCAAGCAATGGAAGTTGGACCTCCGGAGCTTTTCAATGGGACGAACCTGGATAGCAGGCCTGCTCGCGGTTGAGGGTTGCCGGCTTGGCTGGCCAGCTTGAGTTGGTCCACTTATGAAGCTTTTTAACAAAGTTGCTCCAAACTTATGGAACTTCTTCTTGAAGTTCCTTTGAGGATCCCAAAGTGTCCAAAACTTACTCCAAGGGTCTGGAAGCTCCAAGATGGTCCTTGAAAGTTTGGGATTTCAATTACGACAATACACTTGGACAAAACCCTTACAAATCCACTGGTAGTACTCCAGGCTGGGGATTATTGGTGGTGATGGTCCAGGTGAGCTCTGTTAACCTGTAGCTTGCAGAGAGTCTACTCTTTAGTCCTTTTGAAGCAGGTTTGATCCACAGGGCTGTAGTTCCAGATTGTGCAGCAGGTGCAGTCAGTTAGAGTGCAGGGCCTGGTTGGTGCAAATCAAACTTCCAGCATGGACCCTTCTTCTTCCTTATGTTTCAAGCAGCAGATCTGAGAGGCTCTGCCCCTCTCAGATTCTTATTCCAAGTTCTCTGGGTCAAGCAGGAGGGCACTCCTGTCCAATGAGGTGCAGGGCAACACCCCAGGGTATGACCACATCCTCCAAAGTGTGTCACTATAGAGAACACAATATCTCCTAAATTCAATATGGCTGATTTTCCAGCAGAGAGAAGAGCTAACTAAGCCAGCCTACAGGATGGCTCATCTACATAATTTCCCTCCCTTTTGCATCTGCAAATTCCTTCTCTAAGCCTGCCATCTGGCTGGGGGCAGAGGGTAGAAGTGTAAATGAAACTGGTTTCTCCAGCCTGTTCCCTCCTTCCTTTGAAGAACATTATTTACTACTGACCCCCCCCCCCTCCAGCTCTGGCATTCCTATGCCCAAAACCTTCTCCTCCCAGAAGGGCTCCCTAACCCCAGGGGTAATTAATCACCTATTCAAAGCAGCCTGGCTAATCCTCTTAACTCTGGCCAATCAGGTCAGATCACTAGAAGGCTGAATTTTGGCTCACAGACAAGAAAGTCTAATAACTTCTTGTCCATACATTTTAGAATAAATTCAACAATAGCATATTGTGGGATTTATCAATACCATTCTACTGAGTCCTTGAATGATATTTTTATGACACCACTTTCTTTAGTTATTAATCAATAACTTCTTGCCATGTTAACCGATGTTATGTGGCTGGGGATCTGCAATGGGAAAATTGAACTGGGCAATTTCTCCACCACCAGGGCTTAAAAAACATCTTTTATAAGGACCCTGCCTATATCTACATGACCCCCCCACCCCTGGCACACCTAGGGGAGACTTTAGGGGTTCTGAGTATGTACAAATATTGCAGATTCTCACTCAACAGTGCTCCTAGCACAAAAGTCGATTTTGGGAAGCACTTCACTACAATGTGGGGCGTGAAATGTGCAATTTCACTAGACCCAGGGCATATAAAACTCATTTTATATGGGTCCTCCTTAGAAATACCTGATCCCCCACCCCTGGGACACGTAGGGGAGTCCCTGGGGTGTTTAATATGGCAAAACATTGTAGTTTATTATTTTTTAAGTGCCCTCGAACACTAAAGTCGTTGGGCACAATTTGCATTTTAAAAGCAGTCATGCAACACAGGGCTGCTTTTTAAACTGACCTCAGGCTTCAGCAGTGCACGCATGCAAGTGCAGAAATGGCTGCCGGCCTCTAAACTGCTATGCCCTAATATATAATAGGGACTTAAAGGCAGTTTTGATCCCCCTGCCCTATTATGTACTAGGGCCTTATAGGGGAGGTCATGCCAATCATAGGGGTACCCTAACCCATAGTGCACCCTAGTGTATGTAGGTGTTTTCTCTGTATTGTAAGTGTCTTTTCAGCATAGCACTGGCCCTGGCCCTGGGCCTGGGCCTGGTTAGACAGAGCCAAGGGACAGTCAGCGTTAGTTACCACCAGTACATGTCAGCAAAAAATGGGGGGTACCCAGGGCCCAAGGAGAACTTTGCAACATAGCCCCCCGCCCAAACGAAAGGTGATGGGTTACTAACCTACAACCCGGTAGTCCTCATCAGCTACGTGGAAAAACCTGGAAAGCGAAACAGCATTTGCATGGGCAACCCCAAATCTGTGTTCCACTGTAAAGTCCATTCCCTGTAAGGAAATGGACTACCTTAACAGCTTGGGATTCTCCCCTCTCATCTGCATGAGCCATCTGAGAGGCCTGTGGTCAGTTTGAACATGAAAGTGAGTCCCAAACAAATATGGTCTCAGCCTTTTCAGGGACCAAACCACAGCAGAAGCCTTTCTCTCAATGGCACTCCACCTCTGCTCTCTGGGAAGAAGCCTCCTGCTAATAAAGGCAACTGGCTGATCAAGGCCCTCTTCATTTAGCTGTGACAACACTGCCCCAATCCCTTGCTCTTAAGCGTCTGTCTGAACCACAAATTCTTTTGTGTAGTCAGGGGCCAACAGCACTGGTGCTGAACATATTGCAGGTTTCAGGGTGTCAAAAGCCTCCCGACACTCTGGGGTCCAATCCACCTTTTTGGGCCTCTTCTTAGAAGTCAATTCTGTTAGGGACCCCACAATAGCCCTATAATTTTGAACAACTTTTCTATAACACCCTGTCAGTCCCAGGAATGCCCTGACCTGAGTCTGGGTAACAGGAGCTGTCCAGTCCAAAATAGTTTGAATCTTGGCCTGTAGAGGCTGTACATGGCCTCCACCTACCAGGTGGCCCAGGTACACCACAGAACTCTGTCCTATTTGGCACATACTTGCCTTAATAGTCAGGCCTGCTTGCTGCATGGCCTGAAGCACTTCCGTCAGGTGGCTTAAGTGATCCCCCCAGGTAGAACTGCATACAGCTATATCATCCAGATAAGCTCCACTGAACTGTCTAACCCAGACAAGACCCTGTTCACCAACCTTTGGAAGTGGCAGGTGCATTCTTTAAGCCAAAGGGCATTACCTTGAACTGATAGTGTCCCTCTGGTGTGGAGTATGTCGACCTCTCCTTTGCTCCATCAGTAAGGACAATCTGCCAATAACCTGAAGTCAAATCAAAAGTACTCAGGTACTTAACAGCCCCTAACCTGTCAATGAGCTTCTCAGCTCTAGGCATAGGGTGAGCATCAGTCTTTGTGACTGCATTCAATCCTCTGTAGTTCACACAGAACCTTAACTCCTTGGGTCCCCCCTGTGGATTAGTTTGGGCACCAGCACCACTGGACTGGCCCATGGACTTTCAGACAGTTCAATTATCCCCAATTCCAGCATTTTAGCTACCTCAGCTTTAATGCTGGCTCTGACATGGTCAGACAACCTGTACAGTTTGTTTTTGACAGGTATGCTGTCACCATTGTCAATGTGGTACACACACCACTCAATGATGCCTGGGGTCAAAGAAAAGAGGCCAGCCAACTGCTCCAGCACCTGCTTACAGTCTTTGTGCTGCTGGTCTGTCAACTTGGGAGAGAGTACAACTCCCACCACTGACCCATCTTGCAGATTAATATAGAGGAGGTTGGTTACTGATTCAGTTTCTTCCTGCACTCCATCATCAGTGACCAGTAACATAGTCATATCTGCCCTGTCATGGTGGGGTTTCAATATGTTCACATGCGGGACCCTATGAGGGTACCTGTGGGTGCCATATCAGCAAAATAGGTAGCCTCACCCTTCTTTTCCAAGATTGGATAGGGCTCACTCCATTTGTCATGGAGGCCCTGGGAGACATAGGCTCCAACACCCACACCGACTGACCTGGAGTATACTCAGGCATAGTAGCCTTCTGATCATACCAGTGCTTCATGAGCTGCTGACTAGCCTCCAGTTTCCTGCTTGCCTTATACATGTACTCTGCCATTCTTAATCTCCGGCCTAGCACATAATCAAGCACACTGTCCTTTGGTTCTTTGAGAGGCTTCTCTAGAGACTCTCTCAGCAGGCACAATGGCCCCCTCGCAGGGTGTCCAAACAACAATTCAAAAGGACTGAAACCAACCCCTTTCTCTGAAACCTTCCTGTAGGCAAACAGCAGGCATGGGAGGAGAACATCCCATCTCCTCCTGAGTTTCTCTGACAACCCATTTATCATGCCCTTCATGGTCTTGTTGAACCTCTCAACTAGGCTGTTTGTTTGTGGGTGATAGGGGGTGGTGAACTTGTAGTTGACACCACACTCATCCCACAAAGGAGTCAAATAGTTGGACAGAAAGTTTGTGCCGCTATCTGACACCACCTCTTTCGAAAAACCCACTCTGGTGAACACACAAAGCAATGCTCTAGCCACTGCAGGAGCATCTTTGGTTTTAAGAGGGATTGCTTCAGGGTACCAAGTGGCATGGGCCACTACCACCAAGATGTATCTATTCCCTGATGCAGTAGGTGGGTCCAGGGGACCAACAATGTCCATCCCCATCCTTTCAAAAGGAACCCCAACCACTGGCAGTGGTATTAGGGGAGCCTTTGTCTTGCCCCCTGGCTTGCCACTGGCCTGACAGGTGACACAGGAGCTGTAGCTGTAAAATTCTTTTACCTTTTCAGACATATGGAGCCAGTAGAAATGGTTCACCAACTGGTTCCATGTCTTTGTCTGTCCCAAATGTCCTGCCAAGGGGATATCATGACCCAAAGTCAAGATGAACTCTTTCTACTTCCGGGGCACCACCAACCTCCTGGTGGCCCCCTCCTTGAGGTTTCTGGCCTCAGTATAAAGCAGTCCATCTTCCCAGTAGATTCTGTGAAACCCACTGTCATCCCCTTCTGCCTGTTTAGAGGCAATCCGCCTCAAGCTCTCAAGGGTGGGACAGTCTCTCTGTCCCTCACTGAACTCCTCCCTGGAGGGTCCACCTGCTCCTGTCAGTTCTGCCAAATCTGACAGCTCTGATAGAGATGGAATCCCTCCCTCAGAGGCCAGATCCTCCCAATCAGGGTTAGATTCTTCCTGCACCTCTGGAGTTCCCTGAGCTGGCTCACCAGGCCCAGTACCCTTGCACTGGGATGCTTGGACCTTTCTTCCAGGGTCCAAGTGTCCCGCCTTTCCCTTCTGGATAGTCTGTGACCTAGTCACAGCACATACCCACTCAGGGACAGTCGCAGCCGGCATGGCTCGTGGGTGGGGGGCGGGCGTGGGGAGGTCACACGGGGGGGGTCGCGATCGCGGAAGGGAGCTGAACAAAAAAAATAATTTTAAAATAGCTTGCCTTTCCGCCGGTCCCGCGTCTTCTCTGCTCCTGCTCTCCTGCTGCCGACTTCAGGAACAGGAAACAGGCAGCCAGGCTCCCTCCCAACAGCCAATCACAATGCTGCAGTGCAGTGTTGTGATTGGTCTGAGCGCTGTGACATGGCACTCAGCCAGGGAGTAGGAGTGGCTCTGTTCTCCATGCAGGCTGTCATGCAGGCTGCATGGAGCAGGGGGAAAGTGCACATGACTGGTTTGGGTGACCCGAGAGGGCCGACCAAACAGTCACTGCACACTTAGGAGTGGGCAAACCACTCCTGCCCTGCTCCATGAGCAGAGCAGCCCCACCCACCCACCCACAAAGCAACAGGAAACATAAAATGATAATAATTGCAAGTTATTATCATTTTATGTTTTTGTTTTCTGCACTGCTTGAAATCAGTGGGGCGACACTCCTCCGCCATAGCGGAGGAGCTGCCACTGCTCAGGGATCTCCAATATTTTCATATGGAGACCCCTCTCCACTTCCGACCACTCAGATGCTTCGAGGTCATTGCCCAGTAAACACTGGACTGCAAGCACAGGCGACACAGCTAACTTCATAGAGCCTGTCACACCTCCCCATTCCAAATCCACCACAGCCATAGGGTGGAGTTTGGTAGTGCTGTCTGAATCGGTCACCTGGTGAAATTCACCAGGTAGCAACCTCTCTTGAGGCACCAGCTTGTCCAGGACGAGAGTTACACTAGCCCCTGTGACTCTGATAGCCTCAACCTCTGACCCATTAACTTTAGGCCACTGCCTGTACTTATCCATGTTTGGAGGTAAAGCAGCAAGGGTTGCAATATTCACCCCAGCCAGGGGCACTAAGGTTGCTTATACCACCTGCCTTCCCCTCTCTGGGGTGCCACTTCCCACCCCCCCACACTTACACTGGCAATCCCTGGGGATGGCCCCTCAGGGGGTAGCTTCTTGGTGCAGACAGCATCTCCCTTTTTGTGCCCTGGCTGGTTGCAGTCAAAGCACTTACCCACCTTGGAAGGATCAAAGAACCTACCATTCTTTCACTGATACCCTCCTCCCTGTGAATTTGGGTTGGCTCACCCTCCTTCCCCCGTACAGGTTTCTGTGGGTCTTTGGAGGATTCCTTCTGTTTTTGAACTTCTTTTCCTTGGGCTTTCCCCTGGGGAGGGACCTGTCCTCCTTTCTTCTGGTCACCCCCCTGGTGCTGTGTCGAAGCCTGAGTTCTCACCGACTCATCAGCTGCCTTGACTAGGTCTCTAGGACTAGACAGCTTTGAGTCCACTAGATACTGGTGTAACTTCTCTTCAGCACATTGAGTCAAAATGTGTTCTCTCAGCATTGTTACCAGCCATCCAGCCGTCCAGTGCTTTCTGTGAGAGATCCAAAAAGTCTACCCATGACTTTGTACTCACTTTCTGGGTGTCTCTGCACTTCACCCTGTACTGCTCTGGGGTTCAACTATATTTCTCAACTGTAGGAAAGTAGGATCTGCTTCTTATGGTTACCCCCACTTTTTGCTTCATGTTATACTGTTTTTGACTAGTCTGACTGGGATCCTGCTAATCAGGACCCCAGTCTATCTGCTTTCTCCCTAAACTGTTATGTTATGTACTTAGGTACACTCCAGATTGGATATTGGGGTACCCTTATCAGTCCCTAGTATATGGTACCCATGTACCCAGGGCATAGGTACCCCAGAGGCCTCCCATTGGCTGAAGCATGTATTATGCCACCCATTAGAGGCCATGCAAAATGGAACTACAGGCCAGCCATTGCAGCCTGTGTAAGTTGGTGCATGCACCACTTACTTAAGATATAGGTTTACTATATCTAAGGATCACTACACTTAAAATCTATGTCACCCCTGTAGCAGGCCTCAACAATCCTGAAGGCAGGGTGCTTGGTTCTCAGTGAGAGGGTACCACTGCATGAGCAGGACAGCCCTGCAGCCTACGGAGTCCATTCTCCCGGGTTGTTGGTGCTGCAGCCGTTTACGACATATAGAGTGGCATTATGTGATCGCGTGATGGCCAACTCTAAAATGTCTGAAAGTAACCCTATTGTGTTTGGTGTCAAACATTGTGGAATCATACCTCCACACTGGTAATCGGTGTGTGAGGTATGATTCCACCCCTCAGAAACGAGCTTTGTGAGGTCCCTGGTGTTCCCTGTACCAGCCTTCTAGTCCCTGGCAGCACAAAATGGTTCCTGCCGATCAGAGACACATTTCTGCCCTCCTGCTGCAGAGCCAAGCTCGAGCAGGGGAAGGCATCCTGTCACAGGGAGGTGTGACCACCTCCCAGACAGGATTTAGTGTATTAGACACGGGTGGGAGCGCTTGCCAGCGACCGAAAGTCTGCATGAGGGGCACATTTGGTGTCCAGTTCAAACCAGTCCTGGGAGCCGTTGGCTCCTGCTCTGGCGCGAAACTGGACAAAGGACATGGGAGTAACCTCCGCACTGTCCAGACCCTCCCCTGGGAGGGTCCCCTGAATCTGTCCAACCCTCTCCCGTGGGTACAAAAGGGCTTACCTGGCTGTAGGACCCTAGATTCGACATGGACAAGATTCTGAACCAGAAACCACTGAACTTCGACCGTCTGGAGACTCAGGACTTCGCTGGACTTCGTTTGGGCCCGACTTCATCTCCCTCTCAGTCTGAAGCATCGTCTGTGCCTGTGCACCATACAGGCTCCATGCAGGACCTGTGGAGCATCAAGGACAACTGAAGATATCTCCCTTGGAGTGAAGGAGTCACCACATCATGACTGACTGGTCTGCTGATACTGAGTTCCTATGGACTCTGAAGGCTCCAGCAACACAAGACATAAGTTTCTACATCCCTCAAGGTTTGAGCTGCCCTCTCACCAAGTTTGAGGCCAGAATCCCTTGTGGAGGCTGCAATACCCGTACTCCTGTGCACGTGATCATTTGCAAGTGCATATGCTTGTTGGTGTTTCCTGAGAAAGTGCATTGGGCTCCGAGTAGCCCCAACCTCTGGCACCATTTCCTACAAAGAACTCTGGCCTCCTCGCACCGAGTGCTCCGTGGGCTGCTGCTTTGTGAATTTGCTTGAGGTCCTCTTGCAATTCCTGTGCCTCTGGCCTGTGAGTCCACTTGAGGGTCAACTTTGCTTTTCTTGGGCTCCCCTGGTTGCTCCAGGCTTGCCCTGACTCCCCTGTGATTGGTGAGTCTCCTGGACCTTACTGGTCTGAACCGTAACCTTCCTTGACCTTCTGCATGGGTTGCCGTTGCCAAGGCTTGTTGGTGGCCCCGCTGGACACTGACCCCTCAGCACTCAACATCCTTTGCGGGACAGCTCGCATCCAGCTCCTGGTTGTCCTTGACATCTCCTGGTCCCTGTGGCTGCAGAGTCAAGAACCCCATCAATGCACCTGAAGCACCCGACATCGGTGGGCATTCGTCTACCGAGCCCCTGGTCACTCCTGAGTGACCCAGACTCTGTCCCCTCTGCTTTCAGGTACACTTCAACAAGAATCCACCTTTGGATTCCAAAGGACACTTTTCTTCCTTCCAGCAGCGACTCTTCTTTGAAGTCCCCCATTGGGTTCAACAGCGGTTTCTGACGCCACTTCAGACCTATGCACCCGGCTTCCCTGGGATAAGTAACTCTGGTACTACGGTATCCATGGGTGGAGTGGCTCTCCAACCTCTTAAGTTCCACGGGGTTTCTTCAAAGTCCACTTAGAAGGGTCCTTAAACTTTAAAACTTCAACCACGACTCTCCCATAGAATTGTTCGTAGCACGCAATCGTGTTCCCACACTGCACCCGTCCTCCGTGGGGTCCCTACTTACTCACCTTAGGTGGTTCCTTGGGGTCCCAGTGATTCTACATCCTCTAGACACTGTCTTGACTCGAGTCTTGGTTGTTATACCACTATTTTAGTATATGGTTTGGTCTCCCCCTGGGGCCCTCTGTGTATTAGTGCTATTTACTATTGTTTCTGTGCTACAGTAACTTGTGTGCTTTGGGAGTATCCTCGTGTAGAGGGTACTGTGTCATACTTAAAGAGTGTTATATCAATAAATACATATTTTTATAACTACTGTGTGGTTCTCCTTTCATTTAACCAACACTATATGGTTGCATTCTGGTAAAACAAGCTGTTTAACATTCCTTCAAGACTAAGCCTGAAGGCTGCTCTCCACAGCTACCACTTGGATAGCTTTCTAAGGTTATCTTTGACCGCTTAAATCCCCATAAGGGTTGTTTGGGCTGGTGCAAGGTGCCCACTTTAATTAGTGGACATCATATACCAGGCCAACTTCTCACATTGGTGTGCAGCCATTGGTATTCAAGCCTGCATTGTTTTACCAGATAAATCTTTGTATCGATTAACTGAAAACCACTAAGTACTAGGTACATATAATACTAGCTTAGAATAAGATAAGTAATTTCTACTGAACTTAGGGTTGGGTAAGTCAAGGGTCTAGCACACCCTTTCTCCAACCTCAGAGAGTTTAGTTCCCACTAGTTTAGGTAGGTGCAACACTTCACCACACTTAGTATGTCTACTAAAGGAGATGCTAGTGGCTCTCTGCCCTCTAGATACAGTGAGCTTTCATTCCACGAATTGAAAGCCCTGTGTGCCTCTAGAAAGCTGAAGACAGGGAGAAGTGCCAACACTCAACGTCTAATAGAGATGTCACTGTTAGATGACCTAAGGAAGACCCTGGGTCAGATGAACAGGACAGAGTGGGTGGAACAGTGAATAAAGACAGGTCAGGAGGTGACACCATCTATGACCTGAAATCTAACCCTGACCAGGGGGACCAAGATGGCTCCCACCTGGATAACTCAGATCTTCCAGAGGACAATGGAGGAGGCCAAGAAGGCCCGCTCTTTACTCCTCCTGGAAGAGTGCAGAGTTTACCCAGGAGATCTAGATCTCCCTCTGCAGAGTCTAATCACTCATGACAGTCTGTAGGGACCTCTGTGTCTAGCAAGCTCTTATGACAGGGAGTACCAATTTCTGGAACTTGAGAAAGCTAAGCTTAGCCTCAGGCAACAGCAATTGGCCCTTGATAGAGAGTCCCTAGAAGTCCAGAGAGCTAGAGAAAAGTTGGGACTAGAGTCCTATGGTGGCAGCAACAGTGTCCCTAGAATTTAGGAACATTCCTTTGATAATAGGAACCTGAGCAAGATTGTCCCTCCCTACCATGTTGGGGATGACATCCATAAATGGATAACTGCTTTGGAGAGGGCCTGTAAAGTTCAGAGGATCCCTCAAGAGCAGTGGGCAGCTATCTTGTGGCTCTCCTTTGCTGACAAAGGTAGAGATAAGCTCCTCACTGTTAGAGAAGAGGATGCTGACAACTATTCAATCTTGAAGAGTGCTCACATTGATGGGTTTGGCTTAACCACTGAACAGTACAGGATTAAGTTCAGAGACACCCAGAAGACACAGAATCAGGATTGGGTAGACTTTGTGGATGCCATTAAGGCTCTGGAAGGCTGGTTGCTAGGCAGAAAAGTGAATGATTTCAAGGGATTGTACAGTTTGATTATGAGGGAGCAGATCCTTAATAATTGCCAAAATCAGTTATTGCATCAGTACCTGGTTGACTCTGATCTGATTTCTCACCTAGAATTGGGAAAGAAGGCAGATAAGTGGGTCAGAACCAGGGTGAAACAGAAAAACCAGAACAATGGTGGTGACCAAAAGAAGCAAGATGCTAAAACTCCAGATAAGGGTGGGGACAAGGGTAAAGATCAAAATTCTTCATCAGGGCCCCAAAAACCTGCATCTGGGGGGGAGTCACAATCTAACAAAGGTAAAAGCAAAAAGAAACCTTGGTGTTCCTTGTGTAAGGTAAAGACCCATTGGACAAGAGATGCTGATTGTCCAAAAGCCAAGGAAAATCCTCCTACCACCACTGCCCCTAAGGCAACTGCGCCCCCTAGCACTAGTACAGGTGGTGGTACAGGGAACAAGGGATTAGTAGGGTTAACCTTGGGCTCTGAGATGGGTTCTGGCCTAGTCAGAACTCAAGCTCAGGCTGTGCTTGTCTGTGATGGTGGCATTGATCTTGCAACCTTATTTGTCAGTCCCAGTAACTTGGGCAAATACAGACAACAGCCTTTGATCAATGGTAAGGAGGCCATGGCTTACAGGAACACAGGTGCAAGTGTCACTATGGTGACAGAGGATCTTGTGGGCCCTGAACAAATCATACTTGGAGAAATGTACCAAGTGATCATTGCTAACAATGTCAGGACGGATCATTCCTTGGCAGTTGTTAATTTCAGCTGGAGAGGGGTAAGTGGTCCTAAGAAAGTTGTGGTTAGCTCAGACCTTCTAGTGGAGTGTTTGTTGGGCAATGATTTGGAAACTTCAGTCTGGGCTGAGGTAGAGTTTAGGACTCCTGCAGCAATGCTGGGGATCACTGCAGATGTGTTTGCTGTGACCAGGACACAGGCCAAGCTGGCTAACACTGAACAGGCCTTGGATCCTGGAACAATGGACCAAGGGCCTTCAAAGAGAAGGAGCAGGAGGAGTAAGGCTGTGTCTCCCCCAGACTCTGTGTGAGGATCAATCTCTTGAGGGAGATGATCTCAGTCCCTGTGAAGGAAGTGTCTCAGATGAACTGGAACCTGATCAGGTTGAGTTCTTGGTGACAGGGGGCCCTTCCAGAGCAGACTTGAGTTTCGAGCAGCAAACCTGCCCCTCTCTTGAACCCCTCAGACAGCAAGCTGCTGCTGAGGCTGCTGGGAGTGTCAGTGGATCTCACAAGATCTATTGGGATGAGGGACTCCTATACTCAGAGGGTAGAGACCCCAAGCCTGGTGCCACCAGGAGGTTGGTCATACCTCTGAAGTTTAGGGGCTTCCTACTCACCCTAGCACATGACATTCCCTTAGCAGGACACCTAGGCCAAAGTAAGACTTGGGACAGGCTTGTCCCTCACTTTCACTGGCCTCACATGTCAGAAGACACAAAGGAGGTTTGTCGCTCCTGTACCACCTGTCAAGCCAGTGGTAAGTCAGGTGATAACACAAAGGCCCCCTCATACCACTACCTGCGGTGGGGGTTCCCTTTGAGAGGGTTGGGTTTGATATCATTGGTCCCATGAACCCTCGTACAGCATCTGGACACAGTTACATACTAGTGGTGGAGGAACATGCCACTAGGTATCCAGCGGCCATACCCCTTAGAACCACCTTAGAACCACCACATCTCCTGTGGTGGCCAGGAATCTTTTCCAGAGTGGGTTTCTCTAAGGAGGTCTTAACTGACAGAGGTACCTACTTCATGTCAAGTTACATTACTGCAATGTGGAAGGAGTGTGGAGTGAATTACAAGTTCACCACACCCTATCACCCACAATGCAATGGGTTGGTCGAAAGATTCAACAAAACCCTCAAGGGCATGATCATGGGCCTCCCAGAAAAGCTTAGACGAAAATGTGATGTCCTGTTGCCCTGCCTTCTCTTTGCCTACAGAAAGGTCCCACAGAAGGGGGTTGGCCACAGCCCTTTCAAACTTCTGTTTGGGCATCCAGTTAGGGGCCCCTTGTGTTTGGTCAGGGAAAGATGGGAGTTACCTCTCAAACCTCCTAAACAAGACATAGTGGACTATGTACTTGGTCTCCGCTCCAGGATGGCTGAGTACATGAAGAAGGCCAGTAAAAACCTTGAGGCAAGTCAAGAATTGCAAAAAGCTTGGCATGACCAAAAGGCTGTACTGACTGTTTATCAGCCAGAGCAGAAGGTGTGGGTGTTGGAGCCTGTGGCCCCAGCAGCTCTCCAGGACAAATGGAGTGGACCCCATACCATCCTTGAGCAGAAGGGAGAGGTCACCTACCTGGTGGACCTTGGTACTCCCAGGAGCCCCCACATGGTGCTCCATGTGAACAGGCTCAAGCCATACATTGACAGGGCTGACATGGGCTTGCTCATGGCAACTGATGAGGGACAGGAGGAAGAGACCTCCTCTCACAGAACCCTGATGATGGATCAGTAGATAGTGTAGTCCTGCCTCACTGGTCAACAGCAGATTGATTGTAGGAAGTTCCTCAATCAATACAGGCATTTGTTCTCTCTGACACCCAGTCAAGCCACCTGGTGTACCCATGAAGTGGACACAGGTGAAAATCTAACTGTCAAGAATAAAATCTACAGGCAGCCTGACTATGTCAGAGATTGCTTCAGGACAGAGGTCCAAAAGGTGCTGGAACTGGGAGTGATTGAGCCCTCAGATAGCCCTTGGGCTAGCCCAGTAGTCCTGGTACCTAAATCTCACACCCAGGGTGGTAAGAGAGAGATGAGGTTTTGTGTGGACTACAGGGGACTCAATGCAGTCACTAGGACTGATACTTACCACATTCCTAGGGCAGATAAGCTTATTGATACTTTGGCCTCAGCCAAGTATCTAAGTACATTTCACCTAACTGCTGGGTATTGGCAAATCAGACTAGCAGAGGATGCCAAACCAAAAACAGCATTTTCAACCACTAGTGGGCACTATCAATTTATTGTGATGCCCTTGGCTTGAAGAATGCACCTGCCACATTCCAAAGGCTGGTGAATAAAGTCCTTACAGGCCTGGAAGCCTATAGTGCAGCATATCTTGATGATATAGCTGTCTTTAGCTCCACCTGGGAGGATCACCTGGTCCACCTGAAGAATGTTTTGGAGGCTCTGCAGAAAGCAGGCCTCACCCTCAAGGCTACTAAGTGCAAGATAGGGCAGAGCAAGGTTGTGTACCTGGGCCACCTTGTGGGTGGAGGCCAAGTTCAACCACTACAGAGCAAAATCCAGACCATCGTGGACTGGGTTGCTCCAACTACCCAGACTCAGGTCAGAGCTTTCTTGGGCCTGACTGGGTATTACAGGAGATTTGTTAAAGGATATGGGTGTATAATGACTCCCTTGAATGATCTCAAATCTAAAAGAATGCCCAAGAAAGTTCAGTGGACAGTTAGCTGTCAAAAGGCATTTGATTACCTCAAGCAGGTCATGTGCACTGCTCCCATTCTGCAAAGTCCTCACTACTCCAAGCAATTTATTGTCCAAACAGATGCATCTGAGTTGGGGGTAGGGGCTGGGTTGTCACACCTTAATGCAGAGGGTCAGGATCAACCAGTAGCTTTTCTCAGCTGAAGGTTGACCCCAGAGAGAAACGTTGGTCAGCTATAGAGAGGGAAGCCTTTGCTGTGGTCTGGGCCCTGAAGAAGTTGAGGCCATACCTGTTTGGCACTCAATTCATTGTTCAGACAGACCATAAGCCCCTCCTATGGCTAAAACAGATGAAGGGTGAAAACCCCAAACTTTTGAGGTGGTCCATTTCCCTACAGGGGATGGGCTATACAGTGGAACATAGACCTGGGAGTAACCATGCCAATGCAGATGGACTCTCCAGATATTTCCACTTAGAAAATGAAGACTCAACTGAGCAAGGTTAGTCTCATCTCCTTACGTTTGGGGGGGGGGTTGGTTAGGAAAGTAGGATCTGCTTCTTATGGTTACCCCCACATTTTGCTTCATGCTATACTGTTTTTGACTAGTCTGACTGGGATCCTGCTAATCAGGACCCATGTCTATCTGCTTTCTCCCTAAACTGTTATGTTATGTACTTAGGTACACTCCAGATTGGATACTGGGGTACCCTTGTCAGTCCCTAGTGTATGGTACCCATGTACCCAGGGCATAGGTACCCCAGAGGCCTCCCATGGGCTGAAGCATGTATTATGTCACCCATGAGAGGCCATGCAAAATGGAACTACAGGCCTGCCATTGCAGCCTGTGTAAGTTGGTACATGCACCACTTACTTAAGATATAGGTTTACTATATCTAAGGGTCACTACACTTAAAACCTATAAGCCACCCCTATAGCAGGCCTTAACAATCCTGAAGGCAGGGTGCTTGGTTCTAAGTGAGAGGGTTCCACTGCATGAGCAGGACACACCTGCAGCCTACGGAGTCCATTCTCCCGGGTTATTGGTGCAGCAGCCATTTATGACATATAGAGTGGCAGTATGCGACCGCGTGATGACCAACTCTAAAACGGCTGAAAGTAACCCTATCGTGTTTGGTGTCAAACACTGTGGAATCATATCCTCACACCGGTAACCAGTGTGGGAGGTATGATTCCACCCCTCAGAAACGTGCTTTGTGAGGTCCCTGGTGTTCCCGGTACCAGCCTTCTAGTCCCTTGCAGCACAAAATGGTTGCTGCCGACCAGAGACACATTTCTGCCCTCCTGCTGCCGAGCCAAGCTCGAGCAGGGGAAGGCAGAACAATAGGCATCCTGTCACAGGGAGGTGTGACCACCTCCCAGACAGGATTTAGTGTATTAGACCTGGGTGGGTGCGCTTGCCAGTGACCGAAGTCTGCATGAGGGGCACATTTGGTGTCCCTGTGCATAGTCCACTTCAAACCAGTCCTGGGAGCCGTTGGCTCCTGCTCTGCCGCAAAACTGGACAAAGGACATGGGAGTAACCTCCCCACTGTCCAGACCCTCCCCTGGGAGGGTTCCCTGAATCTGTCCAACCATCTCCCGTGGGTACAAAAGGGCTTACCTGGCTGTAGGACCCTAGATTCAACGTGGAAAAGATTCTGAACCAGAAACCGCTGAACTTCGACCGTCTGGACACTCTGGAGTTTGCTCGACTTCGTTTGGGCCCGACTTTGTCTCGCTCTCAGTCTGAAGCATCGTTTGTGTCCATCCACCATACAGGCTCCGTGCAGGACCTGTGGAGCATCAAGGACAACTGAAGATATCTCCCTTGGAGTGAAGGAGTCACTCCGCTGTAACCGCAGGCACCACATCATGACTGACCAGTCTGCTGATCCTGAGCTCCTACGGACTCTAAAGGCTACAGCAACACAGGCGGTGGGTTTTTATGTATCTTGTGGTCCAAGCTGCCCTCTCACCAAGTTTGAGGCCAGAATCCCTTGTGGGGGCTACAATACCCGTGCCCCTGTGCGCCACAATCAATTGCAAGTGCATATGCTTTTTGGTGTTTCCCAAGCAAGTGCATTGGGCTCTGAGTAGCCCTAACCTCTGGCACCATTCCCTACAAAGAACTCTGGCCTCCTTGCACCGAATGCTCCGTGGGCTACTGCTTTGTGAAATCACTTGTGGTCCTCTTGCGACTCCTGTGCCTCCGGCCTGTGAGTCCACTTGAGGGTCAACTTTGCTTTGCTTGGGCTCCCCTGGTTGCTCCAGGCTTGCCCTGACTCCCCTGTGATTGGTGCGTCTCCTGGACCTTGCTGGTCTGAACCGTAACCTTCCTTGACCTTCTGTGTGGGTTGCCATTGCCAAGGCTTGTTGGTGCCCTCACTGGACACTGACCCCTCAGCACTCGACATCCTTTATGGGACAGCTCGCATTTGGCTCCTGGTTATTCTTGACATCTCCTGGTCCCTGTGGCTGCAGAATCAAGAACCCCCTCAACGCACCTGAAGCACCTGACATTGGTGGGCATTCATCTACCGAGCCCCTGGCCACTCCTGAGTGACCCAGACTCTGTCCCCTCTGCTTTCAGGTACCCTTCAACAAGAATCCACCTTTGGATTCCAAAGGACACTTTTCTTCCTTCCAGCAGCGGCTCTTCTTCGAAGTCCTCCATTGGGTTCGACGGCGGTTCCCGACGCCACTTCAGACCTATGGGATAGGTAATTCTGGTACTACGGTATCCACGGGTGGGGTGGCTCTCCAACCTCCTAAGTTCCACGGGGTTTCTTCAAAGTCCACTTAGAAGGGTCCTTAAACTATACAACTTCAACCGCGACTCTCCCATAGAATTGTACGTAGCACGCGGTCCTGTTCCCACACTGCGCTCGTCCTCCGTGGGGTCCCTACTTACTCACCTTAGGTTTTTCCTTGGGGTTCCAGCGATTCTACATCCTGTAGACACTGTCTTGACTCGAGTCGTGGTTCTTATACCACTATTTTAGTATATGGTTTGGTTTCCCCCTGGAGCCCACTGTGTATTAGTGGTATATACTATTGTTTCTGTGCTACAGTATTGTGTGCTTTGGTAGTATCCTCATGTAGAGGGTACTGTGTCGTACTTAAAGAGTGTTATATCAATAAATACATATTTTGATAACTACTGTGTGGTTCTCCTTTCATTTAACCAATACTATAAGGTTGCATTCTGGTAAAACAAGCTGCTTAACATTCCTTCAAGACTAATCCTGAAGGCTGCTCTCCACAGCTACCACTTGGATAGCTTTCTAAGGTTATCTTTGACCTCTTAAATCACCATAAGGTTGTTTGACTGGTGCAAGGTGCCTACTTTAATTAGTGGACATCATATACCAGGCCAACTTCTCACATCAACTAAGCATGCCTTCATCTGCTGGTATGATTCTGCATCCTCCCTCATCAGGGTCAAGAGCCTATCCCTCCCAGCTACTGCAACTCCCACATGAGTGCACCCCAATACGTAGAGTGGACCATACTCATCCTAAGGACCCTCTCATGGGCTGCTAGCGACTTATCAATGTCATCCCCAAGCTGTGTACTTGGGTACTATACCCTTCTGAAGTTTGGGCTCAAATTCACCCCTGGACATCTCAAACTCTTCATCATTTTCACTGTCACCATTTCTTTTTATCGTCTCCTCCCTCTCCCACTTCTTCTCAGCCAATTTCAGTTTCCTCTGCTCAAAGCTAATTGGGCTTTAAGCTGTCTCTCCGCAAGGGACAGTGTGGTTCCTGAGTAGTGGGCCCTTCCCCCCTCCCACCATCTGGATTAATATGGCTAACACTGGAGAAAATGGAAGAGGCACCATCCTCACCCTCCTCATGGGTGAGATTGAGGGGACACCCTCCACCCCCCTTGAATCTCCTCAGCTACCCCAGCCCAGGCCCTAAGGGACTTAAGCAACCCTGCCTTCCTAATCTTGTTGGAAACAGGAAGCCCCTAAGCCTACACTGTACCCTAAGATAAGCCATCCTGAACTTAGACAGTTTAGCCAGGTCTAACTCCATTGTTCCCTAGCACCACAGACTTAGAACAATTTGGAAAAATGAAAACAATGAATTAAAAACAGTTTAGTCCAAATTCCAAAAATCAAACTCAAACGTTTTGTTCTAAAACAATTTAGAGGATTTTTAAAAACTTAATTCACTTTACTTAAAGGTGTACTTTTTAAACACAAGTCCTCATCCCACTGCTGCTCGCAAATGTTGGAAAGTGAGTTATCAGTAGTGGTAAATATATGTCTACCACTGGCAATAAGACCACTAACACAATATAGGGCTCAGTATGGGTCTTAAAAAATTATTCCCATGCTCAACGCTTGGTAGCTTGGCTGCGAGCAGGCAGGCTTAACTTCAAAGACAGGTTCTAAAGCATTTAAAAACACTAATTCAGTAAATAATTAAGACACAACACATAATATAAATTCAATACCAATGTATAAAAATAGGAAATATGTTTATCTTTAAAATGACACTAAAACGCAAAAAATCCAATGAAGGGAACCTGAGATATGATTTTTTAATGATTTGGCACTATATAGCACATAGAAACCTATAGCGTCCATTGGGACATCTGGTCGCGCTAGACTGGGACATGGTCAAAGTTTCAGGCCAACTGCGATGGAGCCCTGCGTGGCTCCCCCTCGTGGTAGGTCTTGGTCAAAGTTTTTACCTTGTGACTTAGAAACTTTCCTGGAGCTTTTCTTCCCGGGGGCCCTCGAAGCTCTCAGCCAGTCTTGATTCGGTGAGGGTTCGCCGGCTTGCCTTGCGACAAGCTCCCAGTCAAACTTGTGGAAGTCCGACCTCCGGAGCTTTCCAGCGGGACGAACCAGAGATCCAGGCCTGCTCGCGGTTGAAGGTGGGCGGCTTGACTCTCGCGGTTGGTCCCGGTCACCTTTTCTACGTTCGGATTTAGAAACTTTTACGCAGCTTTTTCTTGCAGGGTCTCTCAATGCTCTTCACCAGACCAGATTCGGTGAGGGCTCGCCGGCTTATGTTTCAGCCAACTCACCGTCAAACTCTGGAAATCAGACCTCCGGAGCTTTTTAGCAGGACGAACCTGGACGGCAGGCTGGCTCGCGGTTGAGGGTCGCTGGCTTGGCTAGCCAGGTTGAGTCGGTCCACTTATGGAGCTTTTTAACAAAGTTGCTCCAAACTTCTTCAAACTTCTGGAACTTCTTTCTGAAGTTCCTTTAAGGGTCCCAAAGTGGCCAAAACTTACACCAAGGGTCTGGAAGCTCCAAGATGCTCATTGAAAGTTTGGGACTTTAATTCCCACAATCCATTTGGACAAAACCCTTACAAAACAACTGGTAGTACGCCAGGCTGGGGACTCTTGGTGGTGATGGTCCAGGTGAGCTCTGTTAACCTGTAGCTTGCAGGGAGTCTACTCTGTAGTCCTTTTAAAGCAGGTTTGATCCACAGGGCTGTAGTTCCAGATTGTGCAGCAGGTGCAGTCAGTCAGAGTGCAGGGCCTGATTGGTGCAAGCAGCAGATCTGAGAGGCTCTGCCCCTCTCAGATATTTATTCCAAGTTCTCTAGGTCAAGCAGGAGGACACTCCTGTCTAATGAGGTGCAGGGCAACACCCCAGGGTATGACCACATCCTCCAAAGTGTGGCACTATAGTCTTCCAGAGAGCACCATTTCTCCAAAATTCAATATGGCAGATTTTCCATCAGAGAGAGAAATGCTAACTAAACCAGTCTACAGGCTGCCTCATCTACATAATTTCCCTCCCTTTTCCATCTGCAAATTCCTTTTCTAAGACTGCTATCTGGCTAGGGCAGAGGGTAGAAGTGTAAATGAAACTGGTTTCTCCAGCCGGTTCCCTCCTTCCTTTAAGAACATTATTTAATACTCCTTCCCCTGCGATTCCTATGCCCAGCACCTTCTCCTACCAGAAGGGCTCTTCAAAGCAGCCTGGCTAATCCACTTAACTCTGGTCAATCAGGTCAGAGCACAAGAAGGCTGAATTTTGGCTTACAGACAAGAAAGTTATAACTACTTTCCATACATTTTAGAATAAATTCAACAATAGCATATTGTGGGAGTTATCAATACCAATTTACTGAGTCCTTGAATGATATTTTTATGACACTCCTTTCTTTAGTTATTAATCAATAACTTCTTGCCATGTTAACCTATGTGGCTGGGGGTCTGCAATGGGGAAATTGAACCTGGCAATTTCCCCACCATCAGGGCTTATAAAACATCTTTTATAAGGACCCTGCCTATATCTACAGGACCCCCCACCCCTGGAACACCTAGGGGAGACTTTAGGGGTTCTGAATATGTACAAATATTGCAGATCCCCACTCCACAGTGCTCCTAGCACAAAAGTTGATTTTGGGAAGCATTTCACTACAATGTGAGGAGTGGAATGTGCAATTTCACTAGACCCAGGGCATATAAAACTCATTTTCTAAGGGTCCTCCTTATAAATTCCTGAACCCCCACCTCTGGGACACCTAGGGGAGACCCTTGGGGTACCTAATATGCCAAAACATTGTAGTTTATTAATTTGTAAGTGCCCCAAACACCAAAGTTGACTTTGGGCACAATTTGCATTTTAAAAGCAGTCCTGCAACACAGGGCTGCTTTTAAAATGACCTCAGGCTCCAGCAGTGCACACATGCAAGTGTAGAAAGGGCTGCTGGCCTCTAAACTGCCATGCCCTCTTATATACTGGGAACTTAAAGGTAGTTTTAATCCCCTGCCCGATAATGTACTAGGGCCTTATAGGGGAGGTCATGCCAATCATAGGGGTACCCTAACCCATAGTGTTCCCTAGTGTATGTAGGTGTTTTCACTGCATTGTAAGTGACTTTTCAGAATAGTACTGGCCCTGGGCCTGGTTAGACAGAGCCTAGGGACAGTCAGAGTCAGTTACCACCAGTACCAGTCCGCAAAACAAATGGGGGGTGCCCAGGACCCAAGGATGACTTTGCAAAACCTTTATAAACATTTGGAAAGTTACTCACTACACTACATTTTTTCCTTTGTTGGAGAACGTGTGGACTATCCGTGCCAATTTATTTTGAGAAATGTTTTTCTCCACATTCAAATTATTCTATGCCCAATTTCTGAGCTCTTAATTTTAATTAGATATTAGCTGCACACTTATTTCACTGTATTGCTAGAGTTGGACCGCAGCTGTGCGCACAGACGTATCTTGCAGAACTACTGAACTGCCCCTAAGATATCAAACCAAAGGCACAGGGGGCAGGATATTCAAAAGACAGCAACAGTTGGTAGTTTGCATTGCACCACCTGCAGTATATAAACTCTTAAACTGACCTCTACATCTGACAGCTCTGACCATTTAGTAAATTATTAAACATTTTCAAAAGACTTCCATCTACTGAACTCAAATTCAATTCATCTTTGGCCACTGATTCTAGTCCACTTTTTAAATTCAATGAATGCCATGCCAGTACCCTAAGTTGACAAGCTGCGTCGTCCATTTTGCATGCCGACCACTCACCCAGCATGGCGCCTCAGATCTGCCTGCATCCACATTGCTCTGTGAACTTTTTTGCACACAGACGAGCTGCGTTGATCTCCCACTTCACGTGTATGTTTCATAATAGCCGATGTCTTGGAGCGGAAATTACCCGTTATTATTTCCACCACATGTCTGTCTTTAGCTCGCGCTGTTGAAGACAGGGGCCTTTGAGTAGGCGGTGAATTTGAGCACTTTGCAGTAATGCTTCCCCCCACTTGTAACATCGCTGCGCTTGCAAAAAACAAAACCAAAGGCAACTTTTTCTTCTGCACCCAATCCTTCTAAACAGTATTGTGCGAAAAGAAAATTATGTTAAGAAGCAAAATAGTATCTCAAAAAGCAGAGGAAAACCTTTGTGCCTTTTTTTTTTGCTAACAGAACCTTTGTTAACCAGATCACCAATGTAAAATACATTGACATGGTATGACCCCTGAATATCGAGCCCTTAATATTTGTGGGATCGAAAATCGACAACAAAATATCGAAAAAAAATATTGACAGGTAAATATGTCCATATTTTCTACACCTAACTCCACATATATGTTCCCACTCTGTATATGTATCTTCAAGGTAAAAAAACATATTAATAGCCAGATTACCTCATTTGTGGAGGCTCGGAATTTTCTTCATTCTTCTCAATCTGGATTTAGGGCTGAGCACAGCATGGAATCTGCCCTGTTGGCGTGACTGAGTGTTTGAGGCAGCGCCTTGATGAAGGCGGAACAGCGGCACTTATTTTGTTAGACCCTAGCGCAGCCTTTGATACTATGTCTCACTCGATTCTGGAGGAAAGACTGGCTGCCCTGGGACTGGCTTACATCATTCCTGGGACTGGCTTACATCATTCCTAATGGCCTGGCTTACATCACTCCTAATGGATCGTACGTTTTTGCGTCAACTGCCAGATCTGAGACTCATACCGGGAGGTCAGTAGTTCCCCAGGGTTCATTGTTGAGCCCTCTGTTGTTTAACATCTATGTCTGCCCTTTGGCAGCTGAAATGGAGAGATAAGGTCTGACACTTTTTTCCTACACAGATGACACTCAGATCATCTTTACTCTGTCTTCCGAACTGTACCACGGACCCTCGGAGTTAAGCTTGGGCCTGAGTTGAGTCTCCTCTTGGATGAATAAAAACTCTCTCAGGCTCAATGACGATAAGACTGAGGTCATGATTCTGGGGAAAAACTCCTCGCTCTGGGGCCCTCATCTTTGGCCAGACTCTCTAGGGGACTTGCCTACTCCATCGCAGAAAGTTAAAAACCTGGGTTCCCTTCTGGATGATAAACTGTCCATGAAGCCTCAGGTGGCTAAGGTGATAACCACGTGCTTTGTGGTCCTTAAATGGCTAAGAAAGATCATCTGGAGGATTCCTGCTTCCGCTCAAAGGACTGTGATCCAGGTGCGCTGATTATAGCTAGACTGGACTATGGCAATGTGCTGTATCTGGGAGTTGACAAAACTACTACCCGCCAGTTGCAAATAGTTCAGAATTTAGCCGCGAGGTTGCTTTACCGCTTTCCTAAGATGACCTCAGTTTCCACCATTCTCCGCGAGCTTCACTGGCTCGCAATCCCGAACCGGATCAAGTTCAAAACCTTATGCTTTATGTTTAAGGCTAAAGCAGGAACTGGTTTTCAATATATTCGGGACTTGGTCTCGCTTTTTCATCCTTCTCGCTCTTTGCGATCTCTGAATCACTCTCTGTTAAGTGTGACTGGGTTCCGATTATCTCACAAGAAAGGTCGTTCCTTCTCATATTTGGTTCCGAAACAGTGGAATGCTCTTCCAGACTCACTGAGAAAATGTATATCTCTCTTGGCTTTCCACAAAGGCTTGAAGACCTGGCTCTTCTAACTCAAGAACCTTTTCCCCTACCTGCCTTGCGCCAGGGAACCCCTCGGGTAGCTCTGCGCATTACAAATCGAAATAAATATAATAATAAGATGAGTAGATGTGGAGTTGAGTATAGTAAATCTATACTTCCCTATATGCGCTTACCTTTCCATATTTTGCCCGCCGATATTCTGTTGATATTCTTATACCATGATATTATAGGTGTCGGTACAATCATTGGCGCAGCCAATAGACTTGGCTTTTGTGTAGTGTGGACACAGAGACTTAGGGGTCGATTCCGATCCCGGCCGGAAGCGCACCTAACAGTATTCGTCTGGGAAAAAAAACAGCCGAATGCGTGTTTCCCGACCGACTCGAACATTCGTCCGGACGAACAAGTACGATGCGTATAACAACCCAGTTTCCGATCGAGCCGTACTTACCCAATTCAGCTCCTGTTCCCCGCCCGAGCCGGATCCGTAAACGCCGAATCGAGTTGTACGGAAGCAAATACACAGCACCTTCCGGCCGGACGAGTACGATGTGCACTCCGTACGCGCCGAACCCGTCGCTACGTCTGGGACGTTTGAGCATCCGGGCGAGCCGTACATAAGCTCCGTTTCGCGCCACAAGACGATCCACGGCTACGAGACGAACAAGCCAGCGACGAGTACGAGTCGAAGACACGAGAAACCCGAACGAGACGATCCAAGCATGAATCCCATTGCGCAGGTCCTACCTATACTCTACATCTATTACCGGGACCGGCACGGACGCGTACGGCGCAGACGGTAAGTCAAACACCAACAACACAAACAAACGACACGCACCCGAAATATGTCACACACACATAGGGATGCACAAATGACATACACTAGCAACAGCAGAACCATAGGGGTGGGATGGCCATCACCAATGCCATACACACCCATAGGGGGCTGGATGCCTGCTACTACCACCACCCCACTCAGGGGGGGCTGGATGCCTGTCACTACTACCATCCCCACCCTTAGGGGGATGGATGCCTACCACTACCACCACCCCTACTCAGGGGGGCCTTGATGCCTACCACTACCACCACCCCTTCTCAGGGGGGCCTGGATGCCTGTCACTACTACCATCCCCACTAATAGGGGGATGGATGCCTACCACCACCCCTACTCAGGGGGGGCTGGATGCCTGCCACTACCACCACCCCACTCAGGGGGGGCTCGATGCCTGTCACTACTACCATCCCCACCCTTAGGGGGATGGATGCCTACCACTACCACCACCCCTACTCATGGAGGGCTGGATGCCTACCACTACCACCACCCCTACTCAGGGGGGGCTGGATGCCTACCACTACCACCACCCCTACTCAGGGGGGCCTGGATGCCTACTACTACCACCACCCCAACTCAAGGAGGGCTGGATGCCTGCCACTACTACCAACCCCACTCATAGGGGGATGGATGCCTACCACTACCACAACCCCTACTCAGGGGGGGCTGGATGCCTGCCTCCACCACCACCCCTACTCAGGGGGGCCTGGACGCCTACCACTACCACCACCCCTACTCAGGGGGCTGGATGCCTGTCACTACTACCATCCCCACTCATGGGGGATGGATGCCTACCACTACCACCACCCCTACTCAGGGGGCCTGGATGCCTGTCAATACTACCATCCCCACCCTTAGGGGATGGATGCCTGCCACTACCACCACCCCTACTCATGGGGGGCTGGATGCCTACCACTACCACCACCCCTACTCAGGGGGGGCTGGATGCCTACCACTACCACCACCCCTACTCAGGGGGGCCTGGATGCCTACTACTACCACCACCCCAACTCAAGGGGGACTGGATGCCTGTCACTACTACCATCCCCACCCTTAGGGGATGGATGCCTACCACTACCACCACCCCTACTCATGGGGGCTGGATGCCTACCACTACCACCACCCCTACTCAGGGGGCTGGATGCCTACCACTACCACCACCCCTACTCAGGGGGCCTGGATGCTCTACTACTACCACCACCCCAACTCAAGGGGGCTGGATGCCTGTCACTACTACCAACCCCACTCATAGGGGATGGATGCCTACCACTACCACAACCCCTACTCAGGGGGCTGGATGCCTGCCACCACCACCACCCCTACTCAGGGGGCCTGGATGCCTACCACTACCACCACCCCTACTCAGGGGGCCCGGATGCCTGTCACTACTACCATCCCCACTCATGGGGGATGGATGCCTACCACTACCACCACCCCTACTCAGGGGGCCTGGATGCCTGTCACCACTACCATCCCCACCCTTAGGGGATGGATGCCTGCCACTACCACCACCCCTACTCAGGGGGCTGGATGCCCAGCACTACCACCACCCCTACTCAGGGGGCCTGGATGCCTACTACTACCACCACCCCAACTCAAGGGGGCTGGATGCCTGTCACTACTACCAACCCCACTCATAGGGGGATGGATGCCTACCACTACCACAACCCCTACTCAGGGGGCTGGATGCCTGCCACCACCACCACCCCTACTCAGGGGGCCTGGATGCCTACCACTACCACCACCCCTACTCAGGGGGCTGGATGCCTGTCACTACTACCATCCCCACTCATGGGGGATGGATGCCTACCACTACCACCACCCCTACTCAGGGGGCCTGGATGCCTGTCACTACTACCATCCCCACCCTTAGGGGATGGATGCCTGCCACTACCACCACCCCTACTCAGGGGGCCTGGATGCCTACCACTACCACCACCCCTACTCAGGGGGCTGGATGCCTGTCACTACCACCACCCCTACTCAGGGGGCCTGGATACCTACCACCACCACCACCCCTACTCGGGGGCTGGATGCCTGTCACTACTACTCAACCCCACTAATAGGGGATGGATGCCTACCACTACCACCACCCCTACTCAGGGGGCCTGGATGCCTACCACTACCACCATCCCCACTCATAGGGGATGAATGCCTACCACCCACACCACCCCTACACATAGGATGGGAAATGCATGACACAACCAGCATACTCCAGCATAAGGAATGTCTGAAAATACATCCCACCAACACCATGACAAGCGTGTGTAGTCTGTGTCAAATGCCCACAACACTGAACATGTCATTGAGCATACAATGTGACCCCCTATCACATGTGTCACACATAAATGTGTGTGGGCTCCACAATGCAAGCAGACCATGACCACTGTGCCAATGGGGTCTAAACCCCCATCATCACAGTGAAATTAATGAAATGAAATTCGTACTTGTAAAGCGCACTTATACCCCCAAAGAGGTGTCCTGGCGCTGTACGCATACCACTGTGGAACCCTTCCTGGCTTTTCCCTGTGAAATGTCCACTCCTGGGCACCCCCAGGGTGAAGCCAGGCATCCCAGCGCTGTTGGGGCCGTTGTGGAGATTAAGCAAGCTATTGCCCAGAGTTGCAGAGTGGGACCCATGATTAGAATAGGCACCGAGGCGAGAATGATCAGGTCCGAGGAAATTGAGCCCAAGACCCGCCGAGGCGGGAATTGAACCCTGGTCCCGGGCCAGATCTCTGCATCAGGGTCTGCCGCTCTAACCATTGAGCCACACTTCTCCACAAAATGTAAGTGTGGGGTCCATAGCTGAAGCACATTTTGAACACTGTGGCAATGGGGTCTAAACCCCCATCATCACAGTGACCAAAAGGTAAGTGTGGGGTCCATAGCTGAAGCACAGTTTGAACATTGTGGCAATGGGGTCTAAACCCCCATCATCACAGTGACCAAAATGTAAGTGTGGGGTCCATAGCTGAAGCACATTTTGAACACTGTGGCAATGGGGTCTAACCCCCCATCATCACAGTGACCAAAAGGTAAGTGTTGTCATGGAAAAAGCTGCAACTGCCACACAGCATGGATGATCCCTGGTCACAGAACAACAAATACGTCAGGGGCAAAGTAGTGCTTGTGTCCCATAGCAACATACATTGGGTGAGGCAAACAGTGCAGTGCCAATAAGATATACCTTTGGCCATGTGCAGACAAACATCACCCATGGGGGCTGACATTGGCAACATTCCTCAATAACACAATGACAGAAGTGACCATCATAATGCAGCCCCACATATCTGCACCAATGGATACACAAATGTAGATATCCTTTGGAGACTGTAGATGTCAGGTGAACAAATACCATACCATGGAAGCAAAGGGACATACAAACCATGATCATTGTGCTGACTGATGACCTAGGAGTCCCAGGGACAGCAGGGGAAAGCCAACAAACAACATACAGCCAATGGCACACTAAAGATATGCCAATGCAGTGGTGCAGATGCACAAACACAAACAGGCAGCCTCTCACTGCAGATCAAACACAACAGGTGATGGGGGGGGAGGGGGTGCCAGTGTCCCCAGGCAACCACACAACACATGAGGAGGCCTGAATCACAATTACACAGATGTGTATACAGTGCCACACAAAAGTAACTCATGGATCGGATCCCCTATGTGGGCAAACAGGCATTGTTAGATGAGAGGGAGCCCAAATTACACATGTCACACAAGCTTGTCGGAACAGCAAATAACACAGCAAGAGACAGACCCACCACAGCACTACCCCCAGGGACCCCACATCGTGTTGACCGTGGCCTGCATGATAATCCCACTGTGATGACAAAGCTAGATGTCGCTCACACTGTGAACCACAGTCATGTGTCCTGAGCAACTAACTACCATCACACCTACACAAGCACAAATCAATCAGCACGGCCTGTCAGCCAAGGCCAACATGGAGGTAGGGGTCTAGCCGTGCAACAACTCTCATTTGCACACACTCAACACCACACACCTTGATCTCCACCAATGTGCAGCAGTGAAGCTCACATGGACTGGTGACATTGCACATGCACCCATGACAATCCCAGGGGTGGTTGTGGGAACTAAGGTGCAGAAACCCAACACACCTGGCCAGTCAACAAGACTCGTGAATGTCTGACACACTGCACAGTACGCTGTACATGGGGATGACGAGAAATCCACCACAATCAATGTGATCCCGGACACAGTCACACACCAATGAAGAAGTCAAGGTCACCCACAAAGAACACACATAGACAACTTACAACATTGCAGCTCTGACCCAGAGGAGAGGCAGCAGTCACACACACAACGTGTCACAATCACTGAAAGCTAACACAAACTGTAAATTACATGACTTGTGTAACCAACAAGTGCCAAGGGGAATCCTGACTGTGTCTCATCTGCGTTTGCCCACAAACTCAGCCCTGACAGCAAACACACCTATGGATGACACCCTGATGACCAGTAATGTGCCATGCACCCACATCCCAGAGAACCCAGTGCGAAGATTTGGGTGGTACATAGGTCAACTCAGCAAGCATCACAAACAGGAACATCACTAGGGATCCCAGCCTGTGTTGCAAAACGGAAGTGAACACACACAGACATGCTCACACAACACACACCTTGGGCTCAGGCAATGTCACGGAATTACACACTGCCATGAGGGCACTCCACTCCTGTGTAAGGAAAGCTGTGCCATACGTTGTCTCTGCAGGGCCCTATCATATCAGCAGTACACTTGGTCACTCAGTCAACAATTAGCACAAAATGAAGGCTCTTGTCACATCAGCCTGGTCATGGGAGTGTCACCGACACCATCTGCACAGATCCAACACACATGTATAGCAAGTTGCACTGATCACACAGATGAGTCCTTCCCCATTGATGCCCAAACTTGCATGTCCAGTGGAGATGGTCACACGGTCAGGGAAATAGACAAATTGAACAATGGCAAGCACAACAGATGTGCAGGGGTGTAAGCCACAGATGTGATATTGCAAATAAAAGTAGGAAATCCCATTGCCAAATATTGAAAACATGACACCCTCATATTGCTGCAAAGGATGACATGGATACACACCAGGATAGGACACATTCCCCTGGACCACATGGGGTCCTGCACAGTAACACTTCATTTCCTGATATCAAAAATCACCATCAGTGCAGCAAGGGCACGGTTAGCAACATCAACATCATGTACATCAGAAGCAAAACCACTAGAGAACAGAAAGTAGCTTTATTCAGCATTTGTGTGTGAAGAAGTGAAAGTCCAGAAATATAACAAAGGCCAATGGCCAGTCCATTACAAGAGTCCAAACAGGGTGACAGTGCCAGATGTCACCCTTTGCATGCCTGCACAGCTACACATCAGGGACATTCCCTCGGAGGGGCATACGGGGGCAGGCCAGGCACCGCAGGGACAGGATCAGGGCTCACCAGAAGGAGGCAGGGAAGGGGTGGTGGGTGCTGGAGAGTCACTGACAACTGCAGTGGAGGTGTCTGACATGGTGTGTGCCGGCACAACTAGGGGGCTTGAGTCAGATGGTGTGGGTGCCGGCACGACTGCAGTGGGCCGTGCAGATGGAGTGGACAGGTTACCCACTGCAGTGCCCAAGTCAGACAGGGTGGTAGTGGACTCCACTGCAGTGCCTATCTCCAGGGGAGTAGAATGGGGTCTCATGTAAGGTGGGCAGGACAGAGGGGGAGGACACGCTCTCCACACCAGTGGCACAAACAAGCGCAGCGGGGTGTGTTGCTGGAAGAGCAAGTGGTAGGGGAGAAGGCCGGATCATTTTGGGGATGGTGTATCTGTGGGTGGGGGAACCTGGGGCAGGGTGTGGTGGGGGAACCTGTGGAGTGGGGGCCTGAAGGATGGAGGAAGGAGACTTGGTGGTTGAGCTGCAGGGTGGCGGCGGGTCTTGCTCTTCCGGGTCCGGGAGGACTTGCGGATGGGGGCCTCAGTCTGTCTGCGCCTGGGGGAGGGTGTCCGGGGGTGAGGGGCACTCCCTCTGTGTGGTGGACTTCCTCTTCCCCTGTATGCTGGATCAGCTGGATTGGAGGGGAAGAGGCCGATGTCACAGAGGAAGATCTGCTGTGTAGGTGGGGTTGCAGGTGAGGCAAGGGAAGGGGCCTTGGAGGGAGAGGTATCGGAGGACTGCGGAGTGACTGTGGATGCCTGTGTGTGTGTATGTACCCCATCCCCTGTGGGTGTAGTATCAGGCCCCTGAGGATGCCTGCGTGCACGTCTTGTTTTTGTAGTGGGTGTGTCTGTGCTGCTCGTGTCTGTGTGTTTGGGTGAATGTGCAGGTGTGCATGTGCTTGGGACAGGTAGGGTGCCAGGAAGTGTGGATCGGGCAGATGTAGGAGGGGTGAGGGACTGTTGGAGGAGGGACACTGCTGCCGTCAGGGAGGAGTCCATGGACCTATTGCTCCTCTGTAGGGCAGACATGCCCGATGAGATGCCCTCCATAAACGACACCAGCTGAGTCAACAGAGTGGTGTGGGCATGGAGGACACTCAGCATTGCTGTCTGCCCTACATGGAGCTGGCGAAGGAGGTACACAGACTCCTCACTCAGGGCAGCAGGGGACACAGGGGCAGGGGCTGCGGTGCCTGGCACGAAGGAGACACGCTCCCGAACACGGGAGCCTCCACGGACCTCTGGAATGGGAGCCGATGGGAGGGCAGTGGTGGTGGCGGCGGGGACAGCAATAGTAGCTGGGGTGTGGTGGCTGCTGACACCAGCCTCCACAAGGGAGTCATCCTCCGAGCTGCTGTGGTCCTCAGCTGAGGTGGATGGTGCTGAGGACTCCTCGGTGTGGCTCCCCTCGCCCTCCGTGCCACTGGGTCCCTCCGACCACTCATCGGCTGCTGACCCAGTCTGGCTCAGCGGCTCCTCCTGGTCCGTGGAGCTGTCCCCTCCTGTGGCCGTGGATGTATCTGCAAACAATTAGGGAAACAGACAGACATCAGTCACCTGCACTGACCGCACAAAACCACAGTATGTACAGCACATTACAGAGCAAGCCCTGGCATCCTTAGTTGAACATTGCCAAAAGTGACCAAACAGAGTAGGAGAAGCCAATTGTCAGTTTGATGGTCAACCATGGCACTCACATCCCTCCTGGCCTTGCACCCATCGGTCTGGTGTCTGTCGGATGGCAATACACCAGTGTGGACACATGCACCACCTACACAGTAGTTGGACAGTGCAGAGAACACGGTGAAGTATGTGAACATGCACACATCACAACTCTTGCCACTGAGTCAGTACAGGTGTCCGGATAAAGGGATGGCCAGAGTCTATTTTGAAATGCATGTGATGCATATCAGCACCAGACACCATGATGCACCCATGTCCTGATAGTCAATGCCACAATGGGGTGCATGTAGCACATGTCACTCCCTACAGGATCACTCTTAGGAAGTTTAACGCCATGGCACAGGCATGCCTGCAAAGTCATACATCACTGTCTCCAGTCACATGGGCAGGGCAGCCAGACAACAACAGTCTGCACTGTGTCACAATCCTAGGTCATGGGGAATGCAAGTCCAGTAGCTGACAAGTGCACATGTCCATCCCCCACAAACCACATCATCTGAACTCTCATTTGTCCACGTCATACCAATTGGACATATGGGAGACATGAAACACAACCCTCGGAACATGAGCACCTCACAATCTGCTGTGAATGGGAAACAGCTGCCTGAACTGCACAGTCGCATACCCCAGTATGCACGGTCAAGTGATCAAACACCTATATGTCACACAAGTATCGTCTCCTATGGTCACATCTCCGGTGGCATGCTGAGCCCTAAACGATAAACACCACAGTAGTCCTGACAACAAAGCCACAGCACAATGACACAGAGGCAGACACCTGAGGGAACATTTCACTGAGCACAACGTGTCAGCTGATACACAGGAGTGGGAGTACAGAGTGTATTGTATGGCCTGGAGTAGGCATGACTGTCCTGCTCCACATGAAAGAGGGATGAGCCCTGGACAGTAGGCAGGTGCCTAAGCATGTGTGACACACTTGATATACATACTCCTGAGGCCCAAACATTGTTCACAACCGCAGCATGGGTGTGTGCCAAATACCCCAGGCACATGTGGTGAATCAGATCAGCAATTGGACCACATATCAAAGTAACACGCAGATTACATGTCAGAACCCAGGCATTGTGTAAGCAATGGACCCACCCATGAAGCCCACCACAGAGTTACGGGTACACATGCTGTCCCCCACCTTGAGCTAAGCAATATGCAAGGACACAGTACCCAAGTGACACAATTTCCTGACTGTAAGGGCCACACCTGGGTATCAGATGAGGAGTGGGCAGTGCACAATTGAGGGACATGGGTCCTGGACCACATAACTGATGTACTGTTGAAGTTTAACCAGGCCAGAGGAGGGCACATAGCATGTCAGGCAAAGCTCACAGTGCAGTCATGGACTCACCCCTCCTTGCTGCTGTCTGCCCTTCAGCTGCCCATCCAGATCAGGGAAGACCACCGCCAGGATCCTGAGCATGTGGGGGGTCAGGGTCCAGTGTCCGCCCCTCCTGCGAGGAGGCGACAGCTTCAGCTGGACCCTTGCGATCCTCCGGGTCCAGCCCCGAAGGTCCTGCCACCTCTACTGGCAGTTGCGGATCCGGCGCTTGTAGACCCCCACAGACCTTACTGCCCGGGCGATGTCCAGCCATATTTCCTGCTTCTGGTGGGCATCAACCTATGAGGATGAAAAAGTGTAAAGGCCATTACTACACATGCAACAAATCCGTGCATCACACATTTGGATATACATGTCTCAATCACAGGGGCACATGTTGTACACGGGCAGTGCAAGGATGGCTATGAACAGTTTGCCAGCAGTTACTACATGGTATCATTGCCTGGGAAGTCAAACCTTGTTTAAATGCACTGTTACTGCACTATACCTGTTCAGTGCATGTAACTACACACTATGGGGGTGAGAACTACTCAGTGAGCCTGCTAGCCAGTGGCGTGCAGACTGTAAGTCTGGCTAGTCAGACAACATGCACATTTGTAAGGCAGTGGACAGCACACTCACCTGCTCCCCTGGTTTCCCATACAGCTTGCTGTACTGTGGAAGGAGGCTGTCCAGCAGGGCCTGGTTCTCCTCAGTGCTGAAGGCTGGGGCTCTCTCCACAGTACGTGCCATTGCAGGATCCAGAGGATGCAGAGACAGCAGCAGTGGTGGTGGCAGATGTCGTCCTGGAGCATGTAGTGCAGGCAAGTGAGCTCTCAGGGGAACAGCCAGCATTATATGTGTGCTGCTGAGGCAGATACCGTCCCATGTGTCCAAAGTGATAGGCCCAACAGCGCTGGGATGCCTGGCTTCACCCTGGGGGTGCCCAGGAGTGGACATTTCACAGGGAAAAGCCAGGAAGGGTTCCACAGCGGTATGCGTACAGTGCCAGGACACCTCTTTGGGGGTATAAGTGCGCTTTACAAGTACGAATTTCATTTCATTTCATTTCAAGTCGTTTGCATCTTCTGAATCTGGCCAATCCATGGAATTGCACCACTTACACACGCCCACAGCATCCTTCAAAAATTCAACTTCATGACACCCATGCATTTGCAACATTGTTGTGGGTGGCCAACTGAATTCACAGCATCAGACTCGTTAAACTTTCGAAACGCGTCCGTTGCCATGCCAGGCCATAGCCAATGCGTGCGCACCGATCGGTCCATTGCTGTACAACGCGTATTCCGGGTACAACGCTGTACCCGCTCACAACAGATGCAATGGGCCGGCCGGGCACACCGATCGGTCCATTGCTGTACAACGCGTATTCCGGTACAACGCGTACCCAGACACTAACAGATGCAATGGGCCGACCGGGCACACCGATCGGTCCATTGCTGTACAATGCGTGATTCCGGGTACAACGCGCACCCACACACAACAGATGCAATGGGCCGGCGGGCGCAACGATCGGTCCATTGCTGTACAACGCGTACCCGCTCACAACAGATGCAATGGGCCGGCCGGGCACACCGATCGGTCCATTGCTGTACAACGCGTATTCCGGGTACAACGCGTAACCACACACAACAGGTGCAATGGGCCGGCCGGGCACACCGATCGGTCCATTGCTGTACAAAGCGTACCCGCACACAACAGATTCAATGGCCAGTGCGTGCACACCGATCGGTCCATTGCTGTACAACGCATATTCCGGGTACAACGCTGCACTCGCACACAACAGATGCAATGGGCCGGCCGGGCACACCGATCGGTCCATTGCTGTACAACGCGCACTCCGCACACAACAGATTCAATGGCCAGTGCGCTGCACACTGATTGGTCCATTGCTGTACAATGCGTATTCCGGTACTACGCTGCACTTCGCGACACAACAGATGCAATGGGCCGGCCGGGCACACCGATCGGTCCATTGCTGTACAACGCGTACCTGCACACAACAGATTCAATGGCCAGTGCGTGCGCACCGATAGGTCCATTGCTGTACAACGCGTATTCCGGGTACAACGCTGCACCGCGACACAACAGATGCAATGGCCAGTGCGTGCGCACCGATCAGTCCATTGCTGTACAACGCGTATTCCGGGTACAACGCGTACCCGCACACAACAGATGTAATGGCCAGTGCGTGCACACCGATCGGTCCATTGCTGTACAACGCGTATTCCGGGTACAACGCGTACCCGCTCACAACAGATGCAATGGCCGGCCGAGCACACCGATCGGTCCATTGCTGTACAACGCGTACCTGTACAGGTCAGTCGCATATGTCACCATGCTTGTCACTGGTGAACGTATGCCAGCCACATATACCTGCCAGAGACCCAGGGGCACACCTACAACACCACACCCAGTCCACACTGTTTCCTAAGGCATGTAAGGCTGCATTACCTTTTCTGTGTATGGGGGTTAACATGTGGTTTCTGTGGTGGCACTTGTGGGCAGCCACACCCAGGCTGTGCATGTGTTCATGGGGACAGGGTCCTTTGTGTGTTGTGCACATGACCACTGTGATGTGCAACAGTTCATTTCGGAGCATGTGGCATGGTCACATTTCCAGGTTGTGTATGTGTGTGACATGTCACATACCCCCTGGGTCCCATGGGGGAAGGCATGTACGTCCCAGGGTGACCCATTGCCACAATAGTGATGTCCCTCCACAGTCTGTGTGCATGTTGTGTTTCCGATGTCTCTGATTCCATGTGCACGATGGGAGACAGTCTCCACATCAACGTTGTTTGTGCATGGACTTTGATGTTGTGCGTCACTGGCGTCCATGTCTGTCCTGCGTAGGCGACAGGGGCCACTACCTGTGGGAGTCATGTTTGTTTTTCTGACGTGTACATGATACGCCATGTAATGCCAGTGTCCATGTGGCAAGACAGGGTCACTGGGAATCTACCTGTCAATGAGCTGTGATGCCTGTGGCGCATCTGTCCAGACATGTCACTGTGGTGTGTGTGTGAACGTGACAGCAGTAAATGGGTACTGTGATACACACTTATGGTTTCCCATTGCACAACCTGGAACCTGTTGTCCACACATGTTGTACTGAGTAGTCAGATGATGGCCATGTAGGTGCGAGTTATGTGCGAACAGAACGGCACACACATCAAGTACTTGTGTCTCGTAATGATGTATCATGTGAAATTGAGTATGGTGAATGGCACATATGTGGGGTGACTGACAATCTTTCTTTCCTCAACTTATGCACTGCAGGGCTCCAGCTGTCCATAGACCATTCCCTGACCTGGCAACGATGGTGGAACGTGACAGCATCCGACGGTACCGCTTCACCAGGCAGCTGATTGAGGATTTGGCAGTGCGCTTGGCACCACATTTGCAACCTGGCCGGCCGTACCCTACGGCGCTGACCCCCAAGGTGAAGGTAATGGCAGCCCTACACTTCTTTGCCACCGGTACCTTTCAACACACTGTGGCGACTGCCGGTGGGATGTCACAGACTATGTTCAGCCGTGTGCTACGCAATGTTTTGGAGGCAATGTTGAGATGCCTGAACCAGTACATCTATTTCCTACACGTCAACAACTCACTGACGTCAAGAGTGACTTCTATGCCCTGGGGAGGATGCCACATGTCATTGGCTCCATTGATGGGACACATGTGGCTTTGGTACCACCACAGGCACATGAGCAGGCATACCGGAACCGGGAACATTACCATTCGATCAATGCTCTGGTGGTATGTCTTGCAGACATGACCATCACACATGTGTGTGCCCATTTCCCTGGTTCAGCACACGATGCCTACGTGATGAGGAGTAGTCGCATCCCGAGGATGATGGTACAGATGCAGAACCAGCGTGCCTGGCTTGTCGGTGTGTACTTACTTTGTACCATTGTGTGTGTTCTGCTCTGTAGCATACCGCCCACTTTCTATACTCAGCTAATGTGCACTTGTCTGTCCGTAGGTGACTCCGGATACCCCAACATGCCGTGGTTGCTGACACCCCTAAGGAACTCTGTGACACCAGCCCAGAAGCGCTACAATGAGGCACATGGTCGGACCAGGAGAGTGATTGAGCGGACCTTTGGTCTCCTGAAGAGCCGCTTCTGCTGCCTGGACAAGACAGGAGGGGCCCTCCCATATGCCCCAGCAAAGGTGTGCAAGATTGTCATCGTCTGCTGCATGCTACACAACCTGGCAGTGCGGAAGGAGTTGCCTCTCATCCTGGATGACGATGACCAATGTCCGCCACCTGTGGAGGATCCTGGCCTGGACCACGATGCCAGTGATGATGATGATGATGATGGTGATGTCCGCAAACAGCTCATCACCAACTTCTTCAGCTGAAGGTGAGTATCCAGGGAGATGTAATGTGAATGATGTGAGTTTGCATGATATGTGTGGGTGGTGCTCTGGTGCTGTTTGAGTGTGGACATGTGCTACTTGACTGGATGCGTGCAGCAATGTGTCTTTACAGGTAGTCTGTACACCCCAACAGTTTTGATATGCTAACTTGGTTTTGTGTAGTTGTCTTGTGACATGTATTGGGCATGAGTATTGCAGTTCTGTCCTGTTCTTCAGTGGTTTTTACTGTGTGTCATGTCTGTCCTTCACAGGGTGCTTACTGAGTACTTTGGTCAACGTGGATCACCCGACACCATGATTCAGCTTTCAGGGTGGCAGCAGTAGTTTCCTTACAGGTGATGTGCCACACACCCCTGGACTTCATATCTTCTGCACTTGTTGACTGTGTGGCCACTGCCACGTGGGATTACCTTGCATTTGTAGTGGAAACAACATGTTGCAAATGTGTAATAAACCTGTGCTTCACTTTGGGATGTGCGTTGTCTGTGGTCACACATCTGACTGACATTTGCTTACTGCACCTGTGGGCTAGTTGACACAGACTCTGAGTAGGTGTGGTGTCTGTGCATTCCACAGTATTTCCTGGCAACATCACTGTAGGCGATGAGTCCGATGGCCCTGGTGTCTCTGTGTTGTGTAGCCCTAGTGGTGTGTCTCCCTCATATGTGTCACGTCACCATGACTCACATGACGGTGTTGTACTTGCTGTAGCAGTTAGCATACACAGTGTAATTTAGCAGATCATCATCACCATAACAGTATCCACATTTGAATAACAACAGAGGCAAGTATGGTGTAATAGTGATTTTATTTACAGAAGTGTGTGTGTGTATAGTGCACAGGATGGTGGGTGCTGTACATTGGGATTGTGATCCAAAGTTCCCAGATGAGTTGGAAGTCTTGGTAGCAGAAATGTCCTGAGTGTAGTCCACAGTCATATGATACATTAGTCCAACTTGAACTCCCATGTCATGTGGGAGAGTTGTGTTGCATTCGACATGGTGAAAAGTTTGCACACAAAGGAGATTTTCCGGAACAGGTGTTGGCTTCCTGGGGGATGTACGTGGCCATCAACCTCTCAGTTTTCCTTCCTCGGACGACCCCTCTTCTTTGGGGGGGGACCCTCACGTGCAGGCTGCGGCGGTGCAGGGGAGTCTCCGCCAGAGTCCTCCTCCCTCCCTGTGGCAGTGTCAGTTGTTGCAGCAGCAGATGTTGTGGGCACACAGGGAGGTGTGGCCATGTTGGTGCTAATCTGGCGGAGGCATGTCAATATGTCCCTATGCACCGCTGTGAGTTCTTGCAATGTGTCCCACTTGGACTCCATGCGAGACATGTGTGTCTCCACACGGGACATGTGGGAGTCCAAGCGGGCATGATGGGCAGCCTGCTGCTGTTGTATGTCCTTGAAGATCCCCACTACCTGTCTGACCTCTCCGGTGCTAACCTGGTACGCATCAGCGATGCGTGCCAGTTGTGGGTCATCATGCAGTCCGGACCCCTCTGCAAGCAGCTGACCTATGTCTACCACCCCTCCCACCACCCCTGGCGACACGTGCAGGACCTGCGGTGGCACGCACAGGTGACCCAAGGCCCCTTGGGGGTTGTTAGTGGTGTTGTTGTCCATTGCTCCACGGTGGGTCTGGGACCCTGTGCTGTTATTATCGGTGGTCCTTGGTCTGTCCGTGTCGGCGGGGGTGGTCTGTGTGTTGGCAGTTGTTGGAGGGGTGGGTGCAGGGGGTGCAGATGTTGGTCCTGCTGGTGCTGCATGATGACTCACACCGGAGGTGCCAGGTAGGTCTTCGCCATCCGAGGAGGGCAGAGGCTGTTCCACACCAGTGAGCTCAGTGTCCCCCGGAGCCTGGGACAGGGACTCCTCCTCGCCTGCTGCTGTGTCCCCATCATCATCACCTGTATTTGGATGAGACACACATTGTATGTTATGTTTCTACAGGCATCAATGGTTCACACACATGACAGTTGTGACTGTACCTCTGGATGCGGGCATGTACATTGCATTGTCCTAAGTTGTCACAGTAAGAGGTTGATATTGGTGTAGCACATTGTCCTGCATACCTGGGGCAGTTCAATGTGAATGTTGAGGTGTGTGCATGGCCAGCATTGGTTGTTTTTGGTGGACATCCGGCCATCCTTCTCCACCTAGCCCAGTTATCCCACCATGAAGCATGCCACCCTTGCAGTGGGTTCAGGTTGACTCTCAGGATGTCATTCAGTGGTGTTCTGCTGTATGTTGGTGCACAGTTCCCAGCAGGGCCTTGTGCTCCCCACAGCAGAACCCAGTGTCAGCCATCTTGTCAGTTGTTTTCCACTCCCTGTGATGTGAGCATGGTTCAGAGTGGTGTTGATGGGCCAATTGTGAGGGTGAGCAATATCTGTGACTACAACTCCCATCATGCTATTGCCTACACCCCCTTCCCAGCATGCCCGTACTTCCTTCCTTTTGACTCTGCTTCCCTGTGGGGTAGTGTGCCTGTGCTGACAGGAAGGCTGACAGTGTTGTCCTTGCGTTTGTTTGGCTACAAGTCCCAAGAGTGTCCCTGTGCTTCACACAGCATTACCCAGGGTGGTGGTTCTTTGTGGGATCTTCATTTGGTGTGTGAGGCATTGCATTCTCCCAGGTGGGTTATGTGGAGTTTGTGTTGAGGGGTGTGTGAGGAGAGCTGCTTGTAACTATGGGCAGTGCTGTGAGTCCTCCTTCCCACCCAGCCAGATATCCCACCATGCAACGTGCTTGCATTGCAGGGAGTGCAAGTTGGCTTTCAGGATGTCAGGCAGTGGTGTTCTGCTGTTTGTTGGTGCACAGTTCCCAGCAGGGCCTTGTGCTCCCCACAGCAGTACCCAGTGTCAGCCATCTTGTCAGTCCTTATCCACTCCCTGTGATGTGAGCATGGTTCAGAGTTGTGTAGATGGGCCAATTGTGTGGGTGAGCAATATCTGTGACTACCACTCCCATCATGCTATTGCCTACACCACCCTTCCCAGCATGCCCATACTTCCTTCCTTTTGAGTGGACTTCACTGTGTGTGAGTGTGACAGCAATGGCAAGATGGCTGACAGTGTGGTACTGTTGTTTGTTGGTGCACAGTTCCCAGCAGGGCCTTGTGCTCCCACAGCAGTACCCAGTGTCAGCCATCTTGTCAGTCCTTATCCACTCCCTGTGATGTGAGCATGGTTCAGAGTTGTGTAGATGGGCCAATTGTGAGGGTGAGCAATATCTGTGACTACCACTCCCATCATGCTATTGCCTACGCCACCCTTCCCAGCATGCCCATACTTCCTTCCTTTTGAGTGGACTTCACTGTGTGTGAGTGTGACAGTGTAGTGTAGCTCCTATTTCCCTAATAGGCTCTGCGCATTGGAATAATATATCCTATAGGTTTGACATAGGACTAAGGTCGGTATGTCCCTATCGAGTATATTAAACTTAATTACTTTTGCCAGCTAGCTCAGAGCCCACTAGAAACTTCTTGACGACAAGAAGGGAGTAGTTTCTGGCAGCCGCAAAACATGACCACTGTGTTTCCCTTACAGAATCAGGACGTGTCCCAGAGTCGTAGAAACAATAGATAACTATTTCACTCAGCTCAGTCGTGCATGGTTCAGTTATTCTCAAAGTTACACAGAAATAACAGACGGGCGTTTCAATAAAAAGGTTTATTGAACAGTCTTGTTTCTGTTGTAAGTTAGATGTGCTGTTACGATCACAAGACAATATGCGAGATAAATAATGTACAGAGTGAGCAGTAGAAATAAATAATACTGCGTTAGCATTATCTTTTTAGCATATATGCATTTACATAAAATGACACAGCCTAAAAATGCGAGTACTCATACGATGCGTTTCTAGCCTAGTACTACCCCAGTGTTCCTAACCTATCCTAGGTGTAGGGAGAAGTAGAAGTAGGTGATGTATTCCTGACTAGAGTATACTAAGAGTACTTTACGCCTAGTATGCCAAGAGTCTAATATGCCAAGAGTCCCTCTAGGTTCTAGTCGGCTCCATACCTGAAGAATGAGAGAGGTAGGAATCTCTTTCCGGACTCGAACTCCAACACCCCGCAAGGGAAGTTAGATCACTGGAAGCTGGACTCTCTGCGTGCAGGAATGACAGCGTCTTCTCAGTGCGTCCGGCCGGGAATCGGGCTCCTCTGAAGTCGAGGTCTCCTCTTATTTACAGGGGTTTGGGAAGGTATATTTATACCTGAAAATGTTAGCATTGACGTGAGTTGGGCAGCGAAAGACGTCATGAATGAACCCCTAAGGAATAATGGTTCATGCATAATATATGAGTCCTTGAAGAAATCAATAGTCCTGGGCAAGGGAAACTCCCGCAGCCTAAGGGTCTGTTTTTTTCATGGACTCGTTGAGACGCTAGGGTGGACGGATGCCGGAATCCATGCCTGTATTTGGAGTGCATGGTTTATGCCTAAATAAGGTCAGGGATTTTATGCCTATATAAGGGCAAGGTGAATTGTGCCTATATAAGGACATGATTCTAGAAAAGCCCATTTATGGACACCCTATAAAGTATACAACACCCACTCCTCTTTCGTGTATACGACACTACTAAAATGCTAAAACATTTAAAATGCTAAACATTTATAATGGAGTACCGCATATTAAAACATATCCTAAAAAGCATTAAAATACATATTTAAAAATGCAAAGGTTTCTGTACATCAGTAAGCAATGCTTATCAGTTCCTGCATAAATTTTGAAATAAATGCAATCGGAATGCAAAAGTAAAAGCAATATTTACATATGACGAAAATGATCGATAAGTTTGTTCAAAATCAAAGTCATTGCCTTTCATGAAAATTAAATGAACTGTTCTTAGACACACAAGATGACTAAGTGTCCCTGGAAGTACTGCCAAGTCTGTATTATAAGGCTAGTTCTACTTTAAGCAGATTGAAGTGCCATTTTCGTTCAAAAAATGGGACAAAAAGTTCAAATTTGGTAGAGTTCCAAGTCTTTGAAAAATGAAGGCCAAATTGTTGCTGTCTCTTTGGAACATAGTATGCCGAATCAGAGTCAGTTTACGGGTCTGGTGTAAACATGAGATCATCTATTTCAATAGACAAAACATCATCCACTGTCGTTGGTGTAAGTTGGAACACCTCGTGTAAGAGATTGATCGCACAAAGATGGGAAGCATCGCTCTCAGCATAGGTCGCCGCAGCAATGTTCGCGTCCGTTGTTACCTGTGTGCCTGGAGTTGTTTCTCGTACCTCAGCAGCAGCAGGAGGCGACTGTGAGATCTCAATGAATGCTGACATCAGGATAGGGAGCCTCTGGGGACAACACAGAGCATGGGCCGTTATCGGGACCAGCAAAGTATCGACGTCCTTTGGCGCAGCTGATGGATATGTTAGACAAGCGTCCAACACGCATTCTTCACCGCATAGCAGGCAGCGTAGAACAGGTAAGATGCAATCTTGCCAGATTGGTCTGAATGACAGGAACCATGTGGTATTAAGGTCCCGTAGACGAGTCATGCCCAATAGCTGTACTATTCGCTCACAGCACTTTCTTTCAAGGAGAGCTTTCTCCATTTCGCTCGGAGTGATGTCGGCGAATAGGCTGGCCATAGCGCAATAGCAGAAAGATGAATAAAATTCCAGCAACAAGTGCGAGAATTAATGGTATGCCACCAAACACCGAATGTGCAAAGTTGGGGATGATTCCAAGTATTGCCTGGAAAGGTGCTAACAGACCGGAGCAAATGCTCTTAAATATATGTACAATTCCGGTCGTATCTGACATGTTAAAGATACGTGATACCATTTCTACGAAATGTATAGGGCAGTTTGTACGTATTAAAGTCTGTATCTCAGCCGAAGTCCTTGCTACTTGTAGATCATAGGTTTTTTTGGCCGAGGTCAAAGGCACTGTTTGCTGTAAAAGCATGGCTTTCATTCTGCTCAAAGTATCAAATCTTATAAAAGAGACGTTCAGCGAAGGCCATAGCGGCGACTCCTGACTGTGTCTATTGGGGGAAACAATGCTTGCATACAGCAAGTGACCCTGGAGTTGACCGTTACTAGATATGGGATGCCTGTCAACATTCCACAGCAACTCTGATCATTCAACATGAGGTAACTCCCATTAGAAAGTTGTCCAAACGTTGGATTAATCACAGCAGCTGGTGTACCCCGCTGATGGCAAGACAAGTTTGCCACAGAACCATTACAAGTCCCGTGTAAAGAAATGTCCTGACATATGAGTGAACCGGTCAGTGCATGTTTACAGTTAGTACCGCTAAGAAACACTTCACGATCCCCACTCCAACATCTATGTGTATACGGTAAATCCCAAGATGTCTTAATGTATTCCTTACCCAACCTTTCATATTTGCCTGCTTGCATTTGTCTGAGGCAATATTGAAACTGAAAAGTTGTCACAGGTAATGTTATTTTGCCATGAAGAACCCATTCTGTAGCTGGTTTTTCTGCCACTGTGAATGGTAACTTCTCCATTTTTTCAATGCTTAGCACTGTATACCTTGCTCCTCTTTGTGCCAATTCGATCTGTTTATCAGTGAGATTGTATTCTGCAAACAGAGACGACATGTTGATGAAACGCCAAGGCACATAGCCCGCTCGCAAAGATTGCAGCGTCCATGTCAATGACACTATAGAACGTAATTGGGATTGACCTTGTTGTAACATAGCCAAATCTTGTTCTAGAATGTCGATAGCAGAGGATACAATGCCATCCAATGAATAAATTCTGGAGGACAAAGTTGTTAACCCATTGTCGACCACAGAGAGTGTTTTCTCTAAATTAATACGATCAAGTTCACGTATTCGTTCTGCGGCCTCTATCTGTGACACTTTCCATGCTTCATTATAAGCAGCATAAATGCCGGCATATATGAAACGTTTTTGACGCGGTTTTCTTGGTCCAAGCAAGAATTCCCTAAGATCAGCGTCTCCTGTAAGTAAGGATAAGTGTTGTTTCACATCCTGTAGTGTAGATTTACGCAGCCAATCGAGGCATAATTGTCCTACACTGTATGATGTTACTACCCCCGGATGTTGTCTTTGGACATATCTTGGGTCTGGCCTATGAATAGTAAAGCCCTGAGTTTTGTTCAAGAACCTTTCCTGACAGCTGTTTGTGTCTGTGGGCCAGATCAACCATTTTTTCCAATTTGGATGAGTTCTGTTAAGTTGTAGTATATTGTCAACTGTCACCACTGCCTTTGTATTATTTTCACTGGCAGGTGTTGGCACAGAAGGTGTTTTCATCTCTTTGATCTTGGCTAATCCAAGACAAGATGTTTGTTGGACGGTTTCATTCAAAAACAGTATTTGTTCAGGGATGATACAGGCTCTAAATAAAGCTTCTATACCCTGTACTTGCCAATCTTTACTACCCCAGACAGTTTTTGTCTCAATTGTGTCTTTCCATAAGTCGAAACCCTGTGTAGACAGTTGGGCAATAAATGCTTCAGAATAAATCTGTTTCGTATTTGTTAACATAATTTTCAGTCCTGTTTTGTTTACATTTTTATAGTAAAACGTTTCTGGGTCAGATGTATTGTAACCTGAAAAATATGGAAACTTACTAGCAAAAATTTTTGAACTACCTTGTGGCGGTGTAGGACAATGTTCCCATTGGTTAAACATAAACACATTTCTTGGATATGCAGTTTTGTGCAAATAATGATGACCATAGTGGTTATAACAATACAGTTCTTCATAGTCTGATGAACCTTCTAAATATTCATTTTTAGAAAATGCAGCAGATTTTTCTAGATCAAACATTATGTCAGTCACAGTCTCAAAGTCCCAATCATCTGAATAGGTACTGGACGTAATTAAATCACTTAGTGAAATTTTAAACAAATGTGGAATGTTCAATTGTTCACTCGGGCCGAAGATTTCATAATCTGTTTTGTCCCACACTATACCATCCTGTATAGGAACAGCTGTGATGTTCACTGATGACAAGTCTCTTGCTTCACGATGGGAAGATTTATGAGGTTTCAAAAGTACATTCACGTTTTTTCCTTCACTGTTCACATGGATGTATCTGCCACTTATAAGCACGCTTCCAGTTGTTACCAAAGCTAGCCAGAGCAGAAAAACAAAAAGTCCAGATGTAATCCAGAGTTCAATCCATGGAGAAACCAGATAAGTCTTTTTCAGAAAGTGAATACAGTCTTGTACTTGCTGCTTGAGTTTGAATGATGCTGGCGTCGTTTCAGGTTCACTTGGATCTTCTGAGAACGTATCAAAGTCAATGAAATAGCCAGAAGCAGTTCTGTCAATTGTTGGAATTGCATCAGGATTTGTTGAAATCACAGGAGACAGTTCTTCACGTGTCACGTTGGTGTAGACAGGTGAATTTGGACGAGCTGTTATTTGGCTGTTAAGAGGGATGAGTTCCATAGCTTGGTTGCTTAGTCCTTCATTTGTTACAGCTGAATTCTCGATTGTGATCAGTCTTTCAGTCTGAACCTCTTGAATAGTAGCGAGAGGAGTGAGTCTGCTACTAGGTCGGAGTCCACGAGGCCTACTGCTTAGTTTTGGCCACATGTTGTGGTTTGATGAGGTCGATGGACACAAATCTTTTCTCCTTTCTTCCAGCAAGGGGCGGCAGAAGTACTGTTCTTGTTCCTTGAACTGCTAGAACAGGTACCGGTTGTCTGTAAGAAGGTCCAAATTCCTTCTTGTCCGCAATTTTTTCTCTGACTAGATCCCCGACTTTCGGAATCCAGACAGGCCTTGCTGGGACCGCCGATATTTCCCCAGTGGTGGTTGGCTGTAGGGAGACGTTGCTTTGTTTCGTTCTTAATTTGTTAAGCTCCTGTAAAACAGCCAAACGATCTTTGATATTAAATGCTTTATTTTCCACCACTGTGCCTACGTGTTCTAAGTCTGGAACCCACATTCTTGTCCCAAATAGGACTTCATATGGAGTGACCCCCCCTAGAGAACTTCTTGGCAGATTGTTGAGAGCGCGCTGTACGCTATTGAGGTGTTTGACCCACCCATCACCCGAACCTAATACCCTAGCTGTTATAGACTGCTTTATGTCCCGGTTTTTCCTTTCCACAACAGAATTTCCCTCAGGATGGAATGGAGAGGAGTACCGCAATACAACACCCAGACTGGCCATGGCCTCCTTGTAAGCCCTATAGCTAAACGCAGGACCCTGGTCAGAATGTAGCGTGCCTATTGCGTATGTGCCGATAAAGACTCGCAAATCTTTTATAACAGTTCGAGCGTCAGCCGAGCGCTGAGGCCATAACCATAGGAACCTAGATTTAGTATTTGCGGGAATGCCTTTGTCCAGTGGGACGCCGGCAAGTAGATAGCCTAATGCTGTCTAACAGTGGTGTCTGTGCTGGGCTGCCGCATTCGCAGCATGGTGTCTGGTGGCTCTCCCGCTGTAATTTACAGTCTAAGCAGTTGTTGATAAATATGTGAATGTGTGTATTCATTCCAGGCCACCAGTACATCTCTTTTAATTTCGAAATTGTGTTTGAGATCCCTTGATGTGACAGACCCTCCCCCAAATGAGTTTCATAAATCAAGGCTGCTCTTCGTTCCATGTTTGGAATTACCCTATCCCCCACTCCAGGGATTCGAGCAAAAGGAACGTTGTTCGCATCAATTACATAAGAGTACTTGAGTGGAAACTTTTTGGTAACGCTGCACTGCTGCCTTTGCTTGAAGCATTGACAGCTAACATTATCTCACCGTCTATTTTTGTTTTTGAACGAGTGATCGCAGCTACGGAAGCCGTCTGAACAGCCCCCTTTGCGGCTTCGTCAGCCAATGAATTCCTGCAACGTGAACGCCATCACGCTGATGACTCAGTGTGTGAATCACGTGAGCCTTTGGTAGTTCGTTTTTCAACTGAACCACTTGTTCCCAAAGCAGTTTGTGCTTTATTGTGCCACCTTTCGCATCTTTGAAACCATTTTCAAGCCAGGTTCGTATATAGTCATTATACGACTGAACACAGTAAAAGGAATCGCACACTATTAGTGTGAGGAATTCTCGATCCGTACTCTCAAGTGCCAGTTTGAATGCTTGTAGTTCAGCTCGCTGAGCTGTACAATCACCTAGTGATTGAGTTTTTGTGACCATAGGTCTGAAGATGCCATCCCGCATGCGACCTTTAACGATAGCACACGCTGCACTGTAAGCTTGCTTACTCCCAGTTGCGGGCTGTGCGGATCCGTCAGTGTAAATTACGAATTCATACTGATCGAGAGGCAGAATTTCAGTGGGCAGAGGACATTCTTGTTCATACTGGAGAAATGCTTGTGTTTTTAAATCTGGATCAAAAACATATTCAACATCAGGTGCAGCAAGAGAATTAACCCATTGTATCCATCTCGGATGTAGTGCTTTAGCATTTGGAATGCTTGCTTTTGTTACCGCTTCTAAAGCTGGTACTGGGGTAACGACAATTATGCGTTTCCCTTGGGCTAAGGCTCTTTCTTTTGCTACAGCTGTTAGAATTTTTTCAGTTGAACTGAAGCGCATTTCCGCTTGTGTGTACAAATGGGATTTGTATGCGATTGGTACTTTCTCACCCTCATTGAAGGTTAAGTAGGTGAATCCACATTGACCCGAAATTATTCGAATCACCATATTTCTTTGACTTACGCGTGTTTGTAAGTGGTTTGTTGCTAACATATTAGCTTGGAGTGAACGCAAGATTTCTGTGTGTTCCTGTGTCCAGTTTTTGATTGAAAAATCAGGTTTGATTAATGCGTAGAGAGGTTTAACACTTTCTGCATAGTTTAGAATGTATGTTCTTCCAAAATTTAGGAATCCCAGTATTGATTGTAAGTTTTTTAGCGTCTTTGGAGGTTGGAGCAGTGCACATTTCTCTAGAAAGTTAGCTGCCAAGCTCTTGCCTTCACTTGAAAGCTCATATCCTAAAAATAGGACATTGAGATGGGCAATTCGGGACTTTTTAAAGTTGAACTTGTAGCCCTCAGAGGCGAATCCCAATATAATGGTGCTCACCCTGTTCAAGTGTTTTTCCAAGTCATCGTCTGTCAGATAGATGTCATCGACATAGGACAATGCCTCGTTGTCATAGATTTGTAGTAACTCCGTTACCCTCGCTGAGAATAAACCTGGGCTGTTCTTGAACCCTTGTGGGAGTCAACAAAAGTGACGCTGGGTCCCCATTATGGAGAATGCCGTAAAGTACCTGCTTTCAGGTGCTATGTTTTGACAAAAGAAACCATTTGAGATGTCTAATGTTGTTTTGTATTTTTTACGCACAATGTTATTCATTAATGCTGTGCTGTGTGCATTTTGCACTGCAAAAGTTTTAGAACAAGTATTTAGTTGTCTGTAGTCCAAAACTAGACGATATGTATTGTCTGGTTTGGAGACAGGAAACAAAGGATTGTTCATGGAGGAGGTGCATGTTTCAATCACCCCTTGATATTCAAGTTGATCTAAGATCTCCCTGACCTGTTTTTTAGCTTCTTGCTTAATAGGATACTGCCTCTGTGCAGTTGGTTCATGTTTCAGATTTATTTTATGGTGAGGTGAGTCCTCATCCCATCCTACATGATTTTTATATAATGCTGGAGCCTGGGCCACTGCCCATTTTCTGGCATATGTATATTTTAAGTGAATTGGAATGTGATTGGAGAAGGCAGGCATAATCATGTCCTCGCCGTGTGGGCACTCCCTGACAAATTGTGGTGGCCAGTCTTTTTCTGCTAGAAGTATGTCATAACCCTTTGATAGTTTTTCCCAAAAGAGTGCTTTAACCTATCTAGGTTTGTCTCCCTCCATCCGGAGTGTTATATCATATAACTTTTGTGGAGCACTAACCCTGGTGTCTACAGTTTCTACTGTAATGTACTCATTCAAGTCCACTATCTCCAGAAGTTCCATCAGGCTCTGGCGAGCTATTGTGACTTCTGCTGCACTGTCCAGCATTGTCTGAGCCCATTCTCCGTTCTTGAGTTGCGTTCTCAGAATTCTCGGCATGTCTTACTATTAGACCTGCGACTTTCTTTTTGGAGAATTGAGGTTTTGCTTTAGTTTTTGGAGCGTGTTTGTCGTCTTTCGATTTCACGCGTTCTTCTCTATGTTCTGTTCGTCCTCTTCTTTCCGAAGTCTGTGATGAGACCTGAAAGGGACGAGAGGAACGTGTATCAGTGTCTTGATACCTATCAGGTTTTCTCAAATTATCCCTATTCCTGAGGTTATACCTCCTTTCAGAGGGCTCCTTTTGAGGAGACCTACCTCGGGATTGAGACCTTTTTTCATTTGAATTTTGTTTATTATTCTCCCACTTCTTTTTAGAAGCTGTAGGAGTTTGTTTAATTGAGTCCTTCTCAGGACTTTCAGATAGTTTTGGTTTAACTGGTCTCCCACCCAAACTATCTCTGCCTAATTCTGCATAGGATTGTTCTATAATTCTGGGTAGCTCTGTTTGATGTTCTGTAACATCGAATTCCCTTAATTTTTGTCGGATCGCCACTGCTGCTTCCTCCCCTTTAATATTTGATAATATTATTGTTGAGACCTGGTCGAAATTTTTCAGTAATTTCATACCTAAATTTAAAGCAGGCTCTGCCCCGTATTCGTTTTGAATTTGTTTTAGGACATCAGGTATTACCTCAATTGACGGAATGCCGTGTGTTTTAGTGTAGATGGCAGCAAAGACTGAGCCCCAAGTGGTGCAGTCTTCCAGTTGTGGTGTGATCCCCATTGATAAACTAATGGTTAGTATTCTGTGTTTCTCATGTGGGCTAGTATTTGGAAATACTGCTTCGATTTGAGTAATGTTTTGAGCTATCCAAAACGGAATTTGCTCACGCTTAGTGGGCATTTTACCCATGACTGCGTATAGAGTCTGTGGTGTAATTTTTAGAGTATTCCCCTGGTGAGGGGTTTGATTTGGAAGTGTTAATGGTGGTTGGACTGTAAAAGTCCGCATGACATATTGAACCTATTGTCTGTAGATTTTTATTAACTCTGTGAGTTGAGTAAGAAGTTCCTCATCTGACATTATTTCTATGTCGGGATGAGGTGTGTAGCCGGCTAGAATCGGCCATGTTGCTCCTGGTCTACCTAGTGGACCGAGCCTGGTTATATTTTTGTGATGTTTTAGGGCGCCTTTAAACCAGAGCTGATGCTCTTGGTATGTTAATGGAATTTCTATATCCTCGAAAGGAATGTATTCCTCTGGTGGTTCATCTTCTTTGTAGAAGTGAAACATGTGTGTTACTGAATTGGATTCAGGAAATATTACCCATGAATAGAATACCTCTGTCTGAAAGGATTCATGTGCCTCTATCACGAAAACTGCTCTACCTCCTCTCGGTGATAGGCCATGTTTTATAAGTTTTAGAGTAATGGCTCTTCTTAAGTTTGGAGCGATGTCGATGACACCCTCCTCGGTTTCATTTAAACCGGTGTTATTAAAAAATACTGGCTGGGCTGGATCAGCCGCAGCTCCACCGTTTCCGGCGGGATTGTCCCCGTTTAAGGACATTTTGTTTTATGAAAAATGTAGAACAAGTTTCAAGGAAACAAAGATAAGGTGCACAATATTGTGGAACACTGTATCCTTCAACATTGAGCAAACCAAACAGCTAATATATAGGGTTCTGCCCTATGTAGCCGTGGCGGATACTTAACCCTGCCCACTCCAGACGTCTTTAGGAGTATATGGGTAGGGGTCTCTGAGAGAAAAAGAAGAGATGCACAGCTGAGTTACTCAGTATCTAACGTTGAATTACTGCCTTGCCCCACGTTGGGCGCCATGTAGTGTAGCTCCTATTTCCCTAATAGGCTCTGCGCATTGGAATAATATATCCTATAGGTTTGACATAGGACTAAGGTCGGTATGTCCCTATCGAGTATATTAAACGTAATTACTTGTGCCAGCTAGCTCAGAAGCCACTAGAAACTTCTTGACGACAAGAAGGGAGTAGTTTCTGGCAGCCGCAAAACATGACCACTGTGTTTCCCTTACAGAATCAGGACGTGTCCCAGAGTCGTAGAAACAATAGATAACTATTTCACTCAGCTCAGTCGTGCATGGTTCAGTTATTCTCAAAGTTACACAGAAATAACAGACGGGTGTTTCAATAAAAAGGTTTATTGAACAGTCTTGTTTCTGTTGTAAGTTAGATGTGCTGTTACGATCACAAGACACTATGCGAGATAAATAATGTACAGAGTGAGCAGTAGAAATAAATAATACTGCGTTAGCATTATCTTTTTAGCATATATGCATTTACATAAAATGACACAGCCTAAAAATGCGAGTACTCATACGATGCGTTTCTAGCCTAGTTCTACCCCAGTGTTCCTAACCTATCCTAGGTGTAGGGAGAAGTAGAAGTAGGTGATGTATTCCTGACTAGAGTATACTAAGAGTACTTTACGCCTAGTATGCCAAGAGTCTAATATGCCAAGAGTCCCTCTAGGTTCTAGTCGGCTCCATACCAGAAGAATGAGAGAGGTAGGAATCTCTTTCCGGACTCGAACTCCAACACCCCGCAAGGGAAGTTAGATCACTGGAAGCTGGACTCTCTGCGTGCAGGAATGACAGCGTCTTCTCAGTGCGTCCAGCCGGGAATCGGGCTCCTCTGAAGTCGAGGTCTCCTCTTATTTACAGGGGTTTGGGAAGGTATATTTATACCTGAAAATGTTAGCATTGACGTGAGTTGGGCAGCGAAAGACGTCATGAATGAACCCCTAAGGAATAATGGTTCATGCATAATATATGAGTCCTTGAAGAAATCAATAGACCTGGGCAAGGGAAACTCCCGCAGCCTAAGGGTCTGTTTTTTTCATGGACTCGTTGAGACGCTAGGGTGGACGGATGCCAGAATCCATGCCTGTATTTGGAGTGCATGGTTTATGCCTAAATAAGGTCAGGGATTTTATGCCTATATAAGGGCAAGGCGAATTGTGCCTATATAAGGACATGATTCTAGAAAAGCCTGTTTATGGACACCCTATAAAGTATACAACAACAGCAATGGCAAGATGGCTGACAGTGTGGTCCTGTTGTTTGTTGGTGCACAGTTCCCAGCAGGGCCTTGTGCTCCCCACAGCAGTACCCAGTGTCAGCCATATTGTCAGTCCTTATCCACTCCCTGTGTTGTGAGCATGGTTCAGAGTGGTGTTGATGGTCCAAATGTGAGGCTGCCCATTATCTGTTACTACGAGTCCCATCATGCTCTTGGCTACACTGACTTCACCAGCATACACAGGATTCCTTCCTTTCTGTGAGCTTCCCTGTGAGGTGGTGTTCTAGTGGTGGCTAAATATCTGACAGTGTTTGTTAGTTAGATTTGTGCCACTGCCTAGCTCTATTTGGTATTGGGTTTGTACATGTCATGACACAGTTACATATCACTATGACATGGCATGTATTGTGTTTATCTGACTGACATACACTTCTTGGGATGATTATCTTTTGGTTGCTGTTGATTTGCTAGGGGTGCATGGTTTGACTATCCCCTTGACAGTGATGTGTGTGTATTGGCACACAATATTGTATATATTAGTTGTGTACTCACCAGGCTCTGGGATGTTTGTTAGTCCATATACGCTCACTGGTGGTAGGATGGCCCGCACCTTCTCCTCCCAGGGCCTGAGGTATACTGGTTTTGCAGGAGGGCCACTGCCGGTGTGCTGGCTCAGGAGGTAATCCTTCTTCAGTAGGTCCCTGACCCTCCTGCGCACATCATACCACCTGTTCTGGATGTCTTCCTTTGCGCGCAAACATGGTGATTGTGCGTTCACCCTGTCGACGATCCTCGCCCACATCTTGGTTTTCTGTGCCATGGGGGTCTGTTGGACCAATGTGCCAAACAACTGTGGCTCTACCCTCAGGATCTCGTCTACCATGACTTCCAATTCACTATCTAGGAACTTTGGATTCTTCTTTAGGGGCATGGTGATGGGTGGTGGTGGTGATTGATGTGTGTGTGTGTGCAGGTGAGGGTGTGTGTGTGTGTAGGTTTTGCTGTGTGAGGGTGAGGGTGCTATTTGTTGAGGTGCTAATGGTGTGTGGCTTTTGTGTTGGATGAGCTGTGTGTGTGTCTGCTGTCTGCTGGTGTTCTGTGCTGGCAGGTCAGTGGAATTTGCAAAGGATCATGGTAGGGATTTGTGGCCTTTATGTAGGTGGAGTTGGGGGTGTGTTCTTCTTCCATTTCCCCCCCCCCTGTATTTATTGGCTTTGCCATTGCTTGTTTGGCCCTCTTTTTTTGTATTTTTTCATTTGTGATTATTGTGCATGTTGGAGTCGTTCTTCTGACCGAGTAGGACATTGCAGTTATCTCGTGCGCGCCCCTCCGAGTCGTTCCCGCTGTGTTTTAGCTCGGTTTCATATGCGGCGTACGCGTCGGTCGCGGTGTATTGTGTTTGTTCGGCTGGGTTTTGTATGCGTGTCGGTCGTATGGCTTGGGCTCCGTGCGAATCGGTCTGCTTTTGCACCCATTGCATCGTACTGCGCAGGTCGGAGTTCGCGGGTACGTTTCGTTCGGGTTTCTTCCTGGTGCGTGTCGGTCGGTTCGATTCGCGTGGTTTTCCGGCCGGATAGCTTGTTTCCGTCCGGGTCGGTCGTTCGCCTTGAGTTCCGTACGAGTCGGTCGTGATTCACATGCATTTCATCGTACTTCCCAGGTCGGGCAACGCCGGTACGTGTCGGTCGGACTATTATCCCGTACCGAGTCGGTCGGTATTTTTTCCGGCCCGAATCGGATTCGGCCCCAAAGACTACTGAGTCACATACTCACAAACACAGTGCTCAATTTGTAAAATAATGAGTGCCATGACCCTGACGAGGCAGCCACTGCACCCATTGCCCAGTCATCAGTGCCGGTGACGGTACCAAAACAACTACTAACTTTCTCTCTCACCTGCAAGTGCGACAGCTCAGATTATTCCAGGTCCCCAAAGCTGAAGGAATGGCTGGGGAGGCAGGTATTAGTAATTTTTAATATATGTTGTATTCATAAACAACCGTTGTTCTGCTCATCTCAAAATTAGTAGAGCAGCGCCACCATGTGACAGGCTGTCATAAGTGCAGTGTTGACAATTAAGTGCCGGTGGCGAGCACCGGAAACCAATTAAGTGCTGGTGCTGAACACCGGAAACCACTGGCTCAAATTAAGCACTGCACATACATCACATATATATGTGCCAAAGCAATACAGGGAGGACCTGGCATGGCAGTAGTTTGGGCTGGACTGTCCCACTGTAGGAGGGCGGAGACTGATTTCCATATGGCTGGGTCCAAACTGAGGTGGCAAGGTGGGCGAAAAACAATGGACTTGAATGCGGTCCGAGCAATTGCCAGTGGCTGGGATTAATTGAAGCATTCCATCCATCACCTTGCTGTTGCAGTTTATTTAAGCTTGAGCACACATGGGACTTATTATGCCATAATGACTTTTCAAGCCACTCTTAATGGCGGCTTGTCTGTAAGATGTGTGTTACATAGGACCCACTTATGTGCTCGTGGATATTTATCAGTATTGACTATGTGCGCCCTCAAACACTATATTGTACTGTTACATTAGCGTCTCTCTGTTTTATCTTATATATTCTTTGCCCAACCTCTTGCTCCCTCTTGTAAAGCACTCTAGAATGCTTTATACAACATGCATTGGCAAAGCCAATAGGTCTAATTTTTTTCATGAGAGCGTCAAGCTTTGCCAATGCTTGTTTTTAAAGCATTGTTTAAAAAAAAAAGTGAAAGGAAATACATTTCAAAATTCTGGCAGAAAGCAAGCACATATCTTAAAGTATCTTAAAACTGTACACTGAATTCAATGTTTTCAAGCTTATTAAATGACACTTTATTTTTCAAATGCTTTTCACCAGTGGCGGCTCCTCCACTAAGGCGGAGGAGTGTCGCCCCACTGCTCTGTGAGCAGTTCAAAAAGGAAAAATTAAATGATAATAACAAAATGTTATTATCATTTTATTTTTCTGTCCTGGCCCAGCTGGTTTACATTTTAGGTGCGGGCGGGGCAGGGCTGGGCTGTCACAGGAGCAGGGGGAGGAGTGGTGGCCACACTCTTAAGTGTACATGATGGTTTGGCTGACCGTCTTGGGTCGGCAAACAGTCATGCGCACTTAGCATGTTCTCCACCCGACTGCATTGCTCAGCCTGGGTAGAGAACATGCACATGCTCCTAGTCCCTGTCTGAGCACCGAACCACGGTGCTCAGACCAATCACGATTCTGCTGTCATACTGGTGACTAGGGTAGGGTATGTGCTTCCAGTTTCTGGAGTCGAAGAGGACTGAGAGGCGGCGACCAGCCTGCAGGTAAGTGATTTTATTTTTTATCCCACTGCCTCACCACCCCTCTTAAGTAGCAGCCACCACTGCTTTTCACCAGGACACATTGATCACATTTACAAAAGGACAAGGAAGCTTAAAGGAAAAACACTAGCCAAGGCCTAATTTACTTTCCACAGGACTCATGACTAAAGCATGCTCTAGCCAGTTGGTCCTCTGCGGTAGCCCAGATTTATAGGTCCCCCCAATAAAAGAAACATTCCCTTTCCAGTGAAGCTAATTAAACCTTCTGCCTCAAACACCAGCTGAGTGAGTACAGCAGGTAACCCCTCCTCCAGCCCCATAAAAGCCTTTGGGGCATATTTACAAGGACCTACCGCCGATTTATCTCCACCTTAACCCATCAAAAGTGGAGATAGATTTAACACCCCATTCACAAGCGGGTGCAAATTGCAGACATCGCCAGTATTCCCGCGACAACTGCCCCAAAATTTATCTCCACGGTGGACACCACCAACTAACCCTAATGAGATGCAGAGTAGGTGTGCAAAAACACACGAAAAAACCACTACACCACTTTCACAACAAACTGCCAGATCTGCGATGCGAACCAAAAACAGGCGATAAGCCGCGGTAGCACCAGTGATTTAACACCTGCCTTTTGCTGGTGTTAAGCAGGACGACTACCTGCAGCATGAAAGGGAGCCCAGCCAAGAGCCACACCTGAAGACCCACAGATGCCATGGAGAAAATGATCATGCAGCTCGGAAACCCATGAGGGCCACAACACCCACCGCCACCACCCCCGGCCCTCACCCCAGATGTACACATACCATGCACGACACAAGAGCCACAAAAAGCGCATGATGACGCACATTGTCTAAAAATAACACACATGTGGGGCCAGAAGAACGAGAAACAGTCACACAGCACTGAAGTAACAACCAAAAACTTTATTGAAATACAACACAAAACACCAATGCGGAAGACTCCTGTCTGGTCCGTCCGGGACAATCTCGATGTCACAGCCTGGAAAATAAAGCACAATATCAGAACGTGTGCCCTGCGCACATCAAAGGAGCGAGACACAGAGATACAGAGAATGAAAGAAAGGCATAGAGAGAAAGAGAGAGAAGGAAAGGAAGGGAGAGAGAGAGTGAGAGAGAGGGAAGGAAGGAAAGGAGAGAGAGTGAGAGAGAGGGAAGGAAAGGAGAGAGAGAGTGAGAGAGACGGAAGGAAAGGAAAGAGAGTGAGAGAGAGGGAAGGAAGGAAGGAAGGGAGAGAGAGAGAGACACCGCCGCCCCTGTGCACCCAGGCCCCACTGTTCACCTGCTGCCACCGGTGTGTCTCCAACCATGTGCCAGGATACACTGCAAGCCACCAGGTCTGCACTCTGTAATCGAGGCCAGAGTCAATCATGGCAGAGTCCATCACACAGCACACGGCAACAACGCCTGTCCGTCCCTGCGCACGCATGCAGCCGCACCCTACCCCCTCCCGCTGGCCAGCGCTGGCTGTCCGCACTTGCGCATCCTGGGCCCACTGCTCACCTGCCGCCAACGGTGTGTCCACCAGTGGGCACACCACATGCCCGTGCAAGCTCCAGGCCCCGGTACCGCCACCATGGCATGGTCCACATCATGCGGTCCGCCCCGCGGCCCAGCAGGTCCCACACATGACGCTGAGTCCTGAGGCATCAATGGCAGAGACCACATCAGTGCACACGTCATCATCGCAGGCTGCACACCCGCTCAGCTATTTCGGTGCCACTAACCCTGTGCAACCCCAGTCAGCGCCACATGGTGGTAGGCCCGTGACGGACGCAAGGCCTCGGGTGCCACTAACACTGTGCAACCCCAGTCAGCACCATGTGGTGGTAGGCCTGTGACGGGCACAAGGCCTCGGGTGCGACCAACCCTGTGCGCCACAACTCATGGGCCCTTTATGATTGAGAACCGTGGAGCGTCCGTCATCCAGTCACCACCGGCAGTGGGGAATGTGACGTTGTCGGGCCCTTATATTGGCGGGGTCACATGGCCTGTGACACCTGTGCGGATGGGTGTGGTGTGTGCGCAGACCTGCCCTCAGGGAGTGGCCGTGACATGCTGACAACTAGAACAGTGACCTGCATACCACCAGCGTGTACGCCTGCGACATATAGCTATGTGGGCCCCGCCCTGGAACGTAAGCGGAGTGGTCTGGCCTGGCGTACGCCGGGCCACCACAGGGCTTGCAACAATGACTCGGGGGCTCTGGGCGTGGTTCAGTCCATGTCCGGCAAGGAAGTGACTAATGCGTGTGTCCCTGTTGTAGTGTCCACTGCAACCGGAACACAATAGGCAATGTAGCACACTGTGACTGGCATCCCACTAGATGAGCATCATTGACGTAAGGGAAATCACTGTCCCTACATTCATCCACACATTCATACATGAATAATGAAAGACATGACACAGCAGTGCATTTCTGGATGTTTATTGCACATCCAGTGGAGTTTTGCAGCTGGAGCGGTACAGGGCCATGCCAAGCACACTACACAATATGGGCCCGTGGAGGGCCAGCCAGAGTCCATCCGGGGATGACAAGTACTGCGGAAGAGGAAGGGTACAGTCTGCAGTCTGGTCGCCGTGTCATTGGTCATCAAACAGGATATGGCAGTCCATGTCGCGGTCCAAGGTGAGTGCAGCGGAGTGTATCGGGGGTCAGTGGAAGGTCATGGGGCCATGTGCGGCACCAAGCAGAAACAGGCCAGGTGGCGGAAATGAATGCTAGTGCCTCCTTCTGAACTCTACCCCATCCACGTCCTCGGATGTGTGCCCTGCCCCACCTGTGGGTGTTGCAGTACCCGCTGCGGCACTGTGTGCCACTGACACATCAGGTGCCGTAGTGGATATGCCTGCCGCACTGGGAGGCACTGACACACCAGGGGGCAGAGATGTGGATGGTGTGGGGGCAGCAGCATTCATCTGCGCCACGCCTTGTGGCAGCAATGCCATGATGAGGATCTGCAGGGCATGGTAGATCCCAGCTACATTTCGCTGATGTGCAGCGGTGGCTGCCATCCTTTCCGCCTCCATCCGCACCATGTCCTCCATGAGCCTCCGCATGTGTGCCAGCTCACGGCTGGGATCGCTGGAGCCACTCTGAGCGGACAGGTGTTCTTGTCTCCGAGTCATGACTCCAGCGATGTCAGTCAGGGCTCATTGGAGACCATGGAGCGGGCCATGGGTGTCTGTTAGGAACTGGAGCTGGTCCCTGATGGGACCTAGACAACCATGGATGGCGTCCAGTTTGGTAGCCATGAGGTCGAACCCCACCCGCACCTGCTCAGCCATCTCCCTCTGGCCCTCCAGCACACAGCGTTGGAAGGCCATGTGTTGTTCCTGGGGGTCTTGAGAGACTGCCGGTGCTGTGGGTGCCTCCTGCTGGGTGGTTTGGGTAGTGGGTGGGGTCTCCTCAATGCAGCTGGGCTGCCCTGATCCGGGAGGTGAGTTGCGGATGATGTCTTGGAGGGCTTGGGTGTCGATGCTGGTGGTGTCCTCCTCGTCATCAGTGAAGAGTGGCTGGGACTGCTCTGCAGGAGGTTTTGACGGTGCCCCTGCAATGTGAAGGGGAGATGGTGTATTACAATGTGTCCGCATGTATGTAGCCACATGGTACAGGTTCACATTCAGACAGCATGGCATTGTACATTGTGACAGTCTGTGGATCAGGTCCATGATCCAGAGTCATTGTGGGTGTGCACCAGTGGCGTAGCTAGGCACTCTGCCGCCCGTGGCGGTCCCTGCCTTTTGCCGCAGCGCTGAGGGGGGCGGTGCTGGCGATGATTTTTGCGGCCGCCGCCCCCCCCCCTTGCTACGCCAGTGGTGTGCACTGTGCTCTGCTTGATTGTGCATGTGTGCCATTGTGGCCATCTCCACCCGTCACCCCAGTACCTGGTGGTCACTCACCCTGTTGCGGTTGTGTTGTGTCCTGTCGAGCAGTGTCCGGTCCCCCGACTCCTGCCACAGTCTCCACACTGATGACTGTCAACACCAGCTTCTCCACGTCATCCAGCTCCAGCTGTGGCGCTGGGCTCCCACCTCCAGTCTGCATTGCTGCCTTCTGGTTGGCTGCGAGTTTCTCCTTGGTCTTGCGCTTGATGTCAATCCATCGCCTCTTGACCTCGTCCATTGACCTCTTGTGCTCTCCGACGGCATTCACCTTGTCCACGATGTCCCGCCATATTCCATTTTTGGTGCCCAATGACACGTTGGAGGTGACGAACAGTTGTTGATGGTGTTCCATCACCTCCGTGACCAGGATCCTATTCTCCTGCGGACTGAACTTCGTCTTCCTCTTCTTCTTGTCCTTGCCCTTCCCTGTCCCCGAGGTCCCAGGCTGGTCGTCCGGGGTGCTTGTGGGGTTGCGCTCGTCCTCTGCGCCTGCTCCGGCTGCCTCCATGGTGCTTGGGTGTTGGTCATTTTGTGTTTGTGTGGTTTTTCTACATTTATAGTGGTTTTTTCCACCTGCCATGTGTGTATTGCAGGCCTGGCGCTGCTTATCGCTGATTTCCTCATCGCGCTTTGGCCCATCGCATGTTTTTTCGCGTTGAGGTTTGTGTTTTTATCACGGTTGCGGTTGTTGTATCGCGGACATTGGCCGTGTTTTCGGGGGACTATCGCATGGTACCGCCGTGTTGTGAATTCCACGTTAACACAGGGTTATTTTCCCGCGATAGACTGCGATGTGTAAAGTTGCGTTAACATTTTTTGGAGATGTTTAGCACACGTTCTTGTGAATATCCCCCTTTGCGGGCTAAGTCTGCTCTTAAATCATACACTGGTAACAATATACCAGTTCCTGTGCTTTTACAGACAAGCTGGGAAGAGTGGAGAGCAACACAGAGCACAAGGGAAGGGTATTTTTTGGGGGGAGGAAGCAGCACACGAGCAAGAGAGCAAGAAAACATATACACTCTCATTGAGTGCTGAATAAAGAAGAAAAAAGAAAACATAGCTCCCTAAAGGTGAGCAGCAGAAGAATACAAATCAGCCAATTAAAAGGATGTTAAAATGGCTATTGTCAAGGGGAAGGACAAGGAGAGGAAGCAAAGCCATCGAATAAAAGCAAGAAAATTAGAGTGACAGTAGAAACAACTAATGGTAAGCAATGGGCGGAGTCTAAGCCCACTGTAAGTTTTCCATGTGGTCCACAAGAGACTTTCTCTTTTAAATGTGATGGAAAAACAACCTAAATAAATTAATAACTAAAATCAGCCGTGGCCCGTCCAGGTAAGAGTGTTGGGGAAGTTGGGCCGGGTGGTGGGGGGATTTCGACAGACGACGACAAGGGAAAATAAAATAAATAATTCATTTTCTCCCATCATTGTCTGTCGAACACCCCCCACCCCCAACCCGGCTCCATCGCCCCACCGCTCTTACCTGCATGGGCTGTGGCTGACTAAAATAAAGATATAACACTTGGGAAATACACGCGTTATCCAGGATTTGCAAATAGCACAAATCCAGGAGCGGCCCGTGAGGGAGTAGACAGACGACTCTATGATTCGGCGATCGCAAGGTAAGTGGCTTTCCTTTTTTTTTGTTAAACATTTTTTTATTTAAGATTAAAAGTACAAAACAATACAATTGTCAAACAAAATATAATGATTAGATAAATTACAGAATTGACAAGCTTATTTAGTCGAGAAATCCCATTAAAGAATCAAGAAGTTACGAAATACAAATCAAATAATGGGAAATAGCAAAATGAACCAGCAATATCTATCTATATTTTATATATTTTTTAGAAAAATAAAGAGAGGAAAAAGGAAGGGATAGAAAAAGAAGTGAAAAGAAAGAGAAGAGATAGAGAAGTATCTATAGGAAAAAGATGAGTGTGAAGACAAAAAAGTAGTGAAAGGTAGCCAAAGTAGATCAGATTAAATTTTTTACGATATTGAAGATGAGACAGTTGCTAGTCTATGTTCATCACAAATAAAATTCCACCAAGCTAGTATACATATTTTAGAATAATCTTTCCAACAAGTTAGTATAACTTTAAAAGCAAGTGCAATACAAAGATCAAATAGTATAGGTTTTGAAGAAAGAGTATTAAAATCAGCAGTTAAAGAAAAACATTTTGAATAGATAATGAAACATTACATGAAAATATCATTAAACATTTTGACCAAATAGATTTCCAAAATTCAGTCACTTTAGGGCAATAGTATAATAGATGGGTCAAAGTACCTTCAGAGGAAAGACATGGCCAACATAAGGGAGAGGCAGAGGGATCAAATTTATGAAGGAGGGGAGGAGTAATAACAGCTCTACTATATACAAAGAATCAAGACTGAATAATATTGGCAGCTTTAGAGGTACTGAAGATTTTACACCATAGTTGATCCCATTGATGAACTGATAATGATAGAGAGAGGTCTGTTTTCCATAATAGCTGAACAGGAGATTTAGTTCTCATAGGGATAGGAGAAGATAAAAATGTGTATATCAGCGATGCTTTGGGGATGGAATCATAAGTAAGATTGTATAATGGTGTCAGAGGAGTAAGTGGGGTAGAGCCAGGAGAAAAATTATTGGTTGATATAAAAAGATTGGAGCACAGGTAACAATTGGTTATATTGCTGTAAGCAGGAATTGGGAGGGTATATCGTTCTTGTAATTGAGCAAAAGACAGAATGGAATTATGAGAGACCAAATGATAAACATAAAAAATACCCTTTTCCTTCCAATATTTGAAATAAAATGATTTATGGAGAAATTTTTAAATGTATTGTACCAAATAGAGGATGCAAGGAAGGATTGAAAGAAATCGAATGCCTGGGTAAACATTGTATGCAACAAATGTTGAGAGTATTTTAAAATTGGGTTTTTAGATATGAATGAACAATTAAACATAAAAACATCGTAAAATGAAAAATCATTTAATAAAGAGCATTCAAAATTAATCCATTGTGGTATGGGAGAAACATAATATTCATTGGTCAAAGCAGAAAATTGTCAAATTAAAAAGGCAGTATGATGTAACAAAGTTAGGAAAACGCACCACCTTCAATCTTTGGTCGAATTAATTTGGATAAAGCTATACGGGCATTTTTGTTATTCCAAAGGAATTTAGTAGAAATAGATGTAATTTGGGAGAAATAATAATTAGGAATTTTAAAGGGTAACATAGAGAGCATGAAAAGAATGTGAGGGATGATCATCATTTTATTGGTATCTAATCCACCCCACCAAGATAAATAAAAAGGGGACCAGGTAGAAAATAAATTCTGAAGTTTAAGTTTTAGGGCATTAAAATTATGAGCGAGTGTATTGGGAATCGTAGGAGAAAACCAGACACCCAAGTACCTAATTTTAGAAGGACACCATGCAAAATTAGTAATATCAAACATTTAACGATAGCAGGAGGATTTAATGGTAAAATCTCAGTTTTAGAAAAGTTTAATTTGTAACCAGAAATACTAGAGTATAAATCAATCTCTTGCAAAAGAGGGTTCCAGGGAAGTGAGGGGATTAGACATATAAACCAGAATATCATCTGCATAAGCAGAGAGTTTGATTTCTAGGGAGTTATGTTTAAAACCAGATATAAGAGGATTACAGCAAATACGCTCAAGCAAGGACTCCAAACAAAGAAGAAATAGCAAGGGTGAAAGAGGACAACCCTGTCTAGTGCCTCTATGCAAATTAAAATAATATATAATTATAGTTAATTAATGAAATGGGGCTGTAGTTTTTACAAATGGTAGGGTCTTTATCCGGTTTAGGGATGATGACAATAAGGGCATCCAAAAAGGAGCCACTGGCTCTAGAGCTCAGGAAAAATGAATTATAAAGTTCCAGCAATTCAGGAGCAAAAAAGAGGAAAAGGAAGAAATAATTTCAACAGAAAAACCATCTGAACCAGGAGTTTGGCCTTTTTCAAAGATTTAATAGCATCAATGACTTCTGAAGAGTAACATCTTTTTCAAGAGTTAAAAAAGTAGGAATAGAGGGAGGATTAGGATGTTGTATTCCGCTTTAGGTGTCCGTATATAGGTTTTCCTGAAACATGTCCTTATATAGGCACAATTTGCATTGCCCTTATATAGGCATAGAATCCCTGTCCTTATTTAGGCATTAGCCGTGCACTCCAAATACAGGCATGGTCACCGACATCCGTCCACCCTAACGTCACAACGAGTTCTTAGAAACCAGACCCTTAAGCTCTTGGGAGTTCCCCTAGCACAGGAATATTGATTTCTCCAAGAACTCATCTATTATGCATGAACCGCTATACCTTAAGGGTTCATTCTTGACGACTTCCTCTGTCCGACTTCACGTCAATGCTAACATTCCAAGGCACCTACCAGGTATAAATATACCTTCCTTTGCCCAAGCAAGTTAGAGGAGACCTCGACTTCAGAGGAGCCCGTATCCCGGCCTGACGCACCGAGAAGACGCTGTCATTCCTGCACGCAGACGAATCCAGCTTCCAGTGTTCTGACTCCCTTCGCGGGGTGTTAGAGTTCCAGATCTGGCAAGAGATTCCCACCTCTCTCATTCTCAAGGTATGGAGCTGACTAGAACCTACAGGGACTCTTGGCATACCATACTTGGCATACTATACTTAACATACTCTTAGTATACCATACTAGAGAATACTCCACCTACTTCTACCTTTCCCTACACCTAGACTAGGTTAGGTACATTGGGGTAGAACTAGCTTAGAGACGCATCTTATGAGTACTCGCATTCTTAGCTCATGTTATTTATGTATGTGAATATATGCTAAAGGATAATGCTAGCGCAGTATTATTTATTTCTACTGCTTACGCTGTACATTATTTATCTTGCATACTGTCTTGTGATCATAACAGCACATATCTCTTACACGAGAAACAAGACTGTTCAATAAAACCCTTTTATTGAAACGTGTAACTCTGTAGAAACTAAGCATGCACGATTGACTGAGTGAAACTGTTATCTATTGTTTCCACGATTCTGAGACATGTTCCGCTTCTAAAGGGAAACAAAGTTGTCATGTTTTTCGGTTGCCAGAAACTACTCCCTTCTTCTTCTCAAGGAGTTTCTAGTGGCCTCTGAGCTAGCTAGCACAAGTAATTATGTTTAATATACTCGATAGGGACATACCGACCTTAGTCCTATGTCAAGCCTATAGGTTATATTATTCCAATGCGCAGAGCCTATTAGGGAACTAGGAACTACACTACATGGCGCCCAACGTTTGGTAAGGCAGTAATTTAACGCTAGATACTGAGTAACTCAGTCATGCTTTTCTCAGAGACCTCTACTCACATACTCCATAAGACGTCTGGAGTGGGTAGGGTTAAAATATCCGCCAAAACTAAATAGGGAAGCACCCTATATATTAGTTGTTTGGTTTGCTCAACGTTGATGGATACAGTGTTCCAAAATATTGTGCACCTTATCTTTTTTGTTTCCTTGAAACTTGTTCTACATTTTTCAAAATACAAATGTCCAACCGGGACAATGCCACCGACACCGGTGGAGCTACGGCTGACCCAGTCATAGCAGTTTTTAACTTTACATGTTTAAATGAACCTGAGGAGGGTGTTATAGACATCAAACCAAACTTAAGAAGAGCCATCACTCTAAAACTTATAAAACATGGCCTACCACCAAGAGGCGGTAGAGCAGTTTTCGTGATAGAGGCACACGAATCCTTTCAGACAGAGGTATTCTATTCATGGGTAATATTTCCTGAATCAAATTCAGTAACAAGACTGTTTCACTTCTACAAAGAAGATGAACCACCAGAGGAATATATTCCTTTCGAGGATATTGAAATTCCACTAACATACCAGGAGCATCAGCTCTGGTTTAAAGGCGCCCTAAAACATCACAAAAACATTACCAGGCTCGGTCCACTAGGTAGACCAGGAGCAACTTGGCCAATTCTAGCCGGCTACACTCCTCATCCTGACCTCGAAATAATGTCAGACGAGGAATTACTTACTTAACTTACAGAGTTAATAAAAATTTACAGACAATTAGTCCAATACGTCATGCAGACTTTCACAGTCCAACCACCATTGACACTTCCAAATCAAACCCCTCAACAGGGGAATGCACTAAAAATTACACCACAGACTCTATATGCAGTCATGGGAAAAATGCCCACAAAACGTGAGCAAATTCCATTCTGGATAGCTCAAAAAATTACTCAAATTGAAGCAGTATTTCCTAATACTAGCCCTTATGAGAAACACAGAATGCTAACAATCTGTTTACCAATGGGGATCACACCACAACTGGAAGACTGCACCACTTGGGGCTCAGTCTTTGCTGCCATCTATACTAAAACACATGGTGTTCCGTCAATTGCAGTAATACCAGATGTCCTGAAACAAATTCAAAACGAATACGGGGCAGAGCCTGCTCTGAATTTAGGTATGAAATTACTGAAAAACTTCGACCAGGTCTCAACAATAATATTATCTAATATTAAAGGGGAGGCAGCAGCAGTGGTGATCCGCCAACGATTAAGGGAATTCGATGTTACAGAACATCAAACAGAACTACCCAATCAATCAATCAATCACGGCATTTATAGAGCGCGCTACTCACCCGGGAGGGTCTCAAGGCGCTGGGGGAGGGGGTAAGTTACTGCTCGAACAGCCAGGTCTTGAGCTGCTTCCTGAAGGAGAGATGGTCCTGGGTTCGCCGAAGGTGAGTGGGGAGGGAGTTCCAGGTCTTGGCTGCCAGGTAGGAGAAGGATCTTCCTCCGGCGGTGGTTCTGCGGATGCGTGGTACGGTGGCGAGGGCGTGGCTGATTGATCGTAGCTGGCGTGTGGGCGTGTAGAAGGTCACGCGGTCGTTGAGGTACTTTGGGCCCAGGTCGTGGAGGGCCTTGTGTGCGTGGGTGAGGAGTCTGAACGTGATTCTCTTGCTGACGGGGAGCCAGTGCAGGTCTTTCAGGTGTCCGGTGATGTGGCTGTGTCGGGGGATGTCCAGGATGAGTCGTGCGGAGGCGTTCTGGATGCGCTGGAGTCTTTTTTGAAGTTTGGCTGTGGTTCCGGCCCAGAATAATAGAACAATCTTATGCAGAATTAGGCAGAGATAGTTTGGGTGGAAGACCATTGAAGCCAAAACTATCTGAAAGTCCTGAGAAGGACTCTATTAAACAAACTCCTACATCTTCTAAAAAGAAGTGGGAAACTAATAAACAAAATTCAAACGAGAAACGTCCTCAATCCCGAGGTAGGTCTCCTCAAAAGGAGCCCTCTGAAAGGAGGTATAACCTCAGGAATAGGGATAATTTGAAAAAGCCTGACAGGTATCAAGATACTGATACACGTTCCTCTCGTACCTTTCAGATCTCGTCACAGACATCGGAAAGAAGAGGGCGGTCAGAACATAGAGAAGAACGCGTGAAATTGAAAGACGACAAACACGTTCCGAAAAATAAATCAAAACCTCAATTCTCAAAAAAGAAGGTAGCAGGTCTGAAGGTCAGACATGCCGAGGATACTGAGAACACAACTCAAGAACGGAGAATGGGCTCAGACAATGCTGGACAGTGCAGCAGAAGTCACAATAGCTCACCAGAAACTGAAGGAACTTCTGGAGATAGTGGACTTGAATGAGTACATTACAGTTGAGACTGTAGACACCAGGGTTAGTACTCCACAAAAGTTATATGAAATAACACTCCGGATAGAGGCAGACATACCTAGACAGGTGAAAGCACTCTTTTGGGAAAAACTTTCAAGAGGCTATGACATACTGCTAGCAGAAAAAGACTGGCCACCACAATTTGTCAGGGAGTGCCCACATGGTGAGGACATTATTATGCCTGCCTTCTCCAACCATATTCCAATTCATCTAAAATATACTTATGCCAGGAAATGGGCAGTTGCCCAGGCCCCAGCATTATACAAAAATCATGTAGGATGGGATGAGGATTCACCTCACCATAAAATACGTTTAAAAAATGAACCTACTGCACAAAGGCAGTACCCAATAAAGCAAGAAGCTTAAAAAAAGGTTAGGGAGATCTTAGATCAACTTGAATACCAAGGGGTGATTGAAACATGCACCTCTTCAATGAACAATCCTTTGTTTCCTGTCTCCAAACCAGACAATACATATCGTCTAGTTTTGGATTACAGACACTTAAACACTTGTTCAAAAACGTTTGCAGTACAAAATGCACATAGTACAGCATTAATGAATAACATTGTGCGTAAAAAATATAAAACCACGGGGCAAAGATGGCCGCCGAGAGGCTGTAGTGGCAGCAGCAGCCTTGAGCTCCCCTTCCCTGGAGAGCTAAAATGAACAGATAATGCGGATGGTCATGTTATTCTGCACATATCCGGTACACTTGACCATACTGTTGGCGGATTGGCAATTATCAGGCGATTTCAAACAACAGCAAAACAAACAACAGCAAGATCAGCCACGCACCCCGAGCTGGGGGGAAATACAGAGGCGCAGGAGCGCTGTCTGCATTATCCGATCATCGCACATAAACCGCAGAAGCATCGGAAACGGCAAGCAGCTGATAGCGCTTAAACACTACACTGTAGCACTTGGGATCAGGATGGCCCCCCGGACCTGTAAGCAGAAGGATCTCAAAAGTCAGAAGGATCTGAAAGATAACCCCAGGGAGCCATCGAAACTGCAGGGATCTGCATCGGGACGTGGCATCGGCCAGCAGCAGCGGCGTGCACCGCAGAAGGTAGTGGAAGCCGGGTTGAATGCCTCGCAGCGAAACAGCGGTGACCCCGGTCCCGCTAACAATGCTCGGACTAGTATCTCTTTGAGACAACCAACACTGGCAGAGCACTTCACACACGCCGCGAGCCTCACCGGTGAAACCGTAACGCTGCTGGAGGGAAGTCAGGCACCAGCTACGGCAACAACGGAGGACGCGTTGACAGAGCCGTTGACAGAGCCGTCAGTTGCTCTCACACTGACGGCGAATGCTGTAATGCTGCAAGCATCCCCTGGGTCAGCCTGTAGGGGTGAGAAGCCGAACGAAGAGATCACGATCTTGCCTGACAGCGGAGCACAGCGATTCCCACAGGTAACGACACAGACCGGTAGCGAGGAAGTGAAAACGATAACCAAATCTATCCCTTTTCCCCGCGTTCTAGAATTTGCTGGGCCTGCTGCGAGCCATCAAAGTGAAATAACAGACACTAGCTTATGTATAGGCCAATCAAAGGCGGCTCCAACGAGCGGTTATGAACAAATACAAGTTAGTTATATGGGGGGGGGGGTGGAGAGGCGAAAAAGACTACCGGGTCGCCAGATGGAGAGTGTTTTTTTTCTTTAAATGATGAGTCTGATATCCCTCACACAAGTGAAGACAATTTTACGGATGATACAGACTCGGGAGAGACCTCCTCGGGGCAGAAGGCATCAAGGGCATCAAGGGCAACAGTGGCAAGAGTTAGGTTAAGATCAAAGTCCAAAGGTAAAGGGAGTCCGACGGCCCCCGAGGGTGCAGCAGCAGCTCGTAGACTCACCTGGGATTATTCAGCCTCCTCCCAACTATACCCCGAAGATGGTACGACACCCAACCCTAATTCTAACGAGGATACCGGTCTGAAGGCAACCACTACAGCTCCTGCCACTAGCCCTACGTCAGCTCCTACGATAGAACTGATATACACTACATTAAAGCAAATGCAGGGAGAAGTTAGATCAGAGTCTCGCAGGGCGCAAATGGCGACAAAGAAACTGCAAGGCTCACTCCGGAAAATAAATAAACTCTACGAAAACCTAGAGAGCAGGGTTACCCAGGTGGAGGATCGGACTGGGAGGCTGGAGGATCAGGTTAATGAATGGCAGACTTTCAAGAATACACAAGAAAAGATCTCCGAAGACCTGCAATGGAAGATTGAGGACTTTGAAAATAGACAGAGAAGAAATAATGTTAGACTCTTGGGCTTGGTCAAAAACGTTGAGGGGAGGGATGCAAGAACATTTGTGGTTGCCCTTTTGAAGGGGGCATTTCCGGATCTTGCAGAGTGGAATTGGGACGCGGAGGTCCAGCGAGCACATCGGTTCCCACTGACCCAAAAGAGAAGAGGGGCAGAGGATCAGGGGGCACCCAAGGGCTATGCTTGTGTATATCGGTAACTACCTCCTTAGGCAAGCTATTATGGATAAGGCGAAGCCAGAGGCCAAACGCACGTTTGATGGGAATACATTCTTTGCCCGCCCCGATTTTTGCCACGCCACTGTTGAGCGGAGGTGGCGTCTCAGGCAAATGATAAGATCGTTTCAGGAGGCAAAAAGTGAGGCTTATCTGCTATACCCTGCCCACCTAAAGGTTATCACCAATGGCCAAGTCCGCATGTTTTTCTCTGAGATCAAAGCGCAAATCTATCTAACGGAGCTTCACCTGGAAGACGCAATCAAACAGTTGGGGCTGCGTCAATTATGGGATCTCGCCGGGCCTTTGGCGGGCTTCAAAAAAGTAGTAAATAACATCGTCAGAAAAGAATCTCTCTTGCAGGACAAAGCCTCGCTGGCGGAGCGAGCACACGGCTGGCTAACTATACAATCTTACACCAAACTCAGGCCCCAAACATATCTTCAGTCCAGCTTCACAAACAAGACAAAAGAGAAGTTTTTGAAATTTCGCTTAGGACTGTTGCCCTCTGCAAATCATTTGGCCCCTTGGCTGCGCCCCTCAATACCAGCAAGGTGCCGCCTTTGTGGTAACGGCGAAGAAAACATCGTACACCTCATCACCATCTGCAAGGACCTGCTACAAGAACGCCGGACCCTTTTGAGACCACTGTTTAATAAAAACCAGATAAGGTCATGCAGGCAAGCAGTCCTGGCATGCTTCTCCGGCGATGAAGTCCAACTGAGCTGCCGATTGGTAAAATATCTTGAAGCTGTAGATGTCCACTTTAATAAAGTGAAAGAATAAGCAGAAAAAGTCAAATTGGTCTGGTTGCAGAGCAGAAACTAGCGCCACAACCCTCATGAAGAAGGCATCGCACTCGCATTAGGGGAAAAGCAGGAAGGACAGTGACGGAACCCAGTGCAACCCTTTGTTATATCCTGAGTTCAATGCTATTCATGCTCTGCCTGTAGAACCTTGCTATGATGTCATCTTATGGAATGTTAGGAGTCAAACCTTCACAGTTGGCTGGGCTGGGCTGTGCTGTGCTTTCTATGAGGGTAAGCCTGCCACTCCTTAACGTCTGCACTGTCTGGAAGAAGTGTGTTTCTGGCTCTAATCTGTGCTGCCTGCCATTTATCAACGTCTGCACTATGCGAAGGAAGACTGCTGCTTGCTCACTGCTACCTCTACTTGTACTGTGCTTTCTGTGAGGGCAAGTCTGTCTCTCATCAACGTCTTTGTCCTGCGCCAAATCCGTCTAGTGCCAGGTGTTGGCGCTATTTTGGAGGTGCCTGAAGAATGACTTTGAAGGATACAGGTGTCTACAACGTGTGCAGAGATCGCAACACATAGCCTTGCATAACTATAAAGTCATTCTTCAACATACATTCACACGTCTACTCCAGGCGCAGAGATTTCTACCCACAGCCCCGCACTTCAAGTGAAGCAAGTCTGGTGTGGTGACCGTTTGGTGTATAATTGTCTTTCAACCATTCTTGTTACGGTTGCATTTGTGGACTTCTGGGGTAAGTTTACTTTTATTCATTTTTGGGCCCCCAGCTGCCCCTCGACATTTGGCAGTTCAACCGCCTCTTTCAAATTTCCTCACGAGCCTGGCATCTCGCGCTCATCTTGCATGTGCAGCTTTTAAAAAAGTGCGCGTGCAGCCTTACCTTCCTCTCTCGACCCAGCGAAGCCGTCACTCATCCCCTGTGACGTCGGCCATTCTCCATGATGTCCTACGTTGTGACACCTTCGCCGCCCACGGCTACTTTGAGACGTTTTGGTGCTCAGACGCACCGTGAGACACCCTGCAGCGACGTCGACAGCGTGCCTCCATTTTGAAGTCCTCTGCATTTTCCTCAAGTTCTTGCCAACCACTTGCTTTGCCAACCACGTCACGTTCATAAAGTTTTCCGGATCTCGTTGCTGTTAACCGGTGACGCGGTTGGAAGCTTCATTGGATGCTGTTCTTGTTGTTCTTCTCATCGGATGCTGCAACGTTTTACCATTAGGAGAATATGGCGTTTCCTTGGGACATTCCAGTGATTGTTCGACAGGATATGAAGGGACGCTCTGCAGCTAAGTTTCTACATTATTTAATATTCTTGTTCTATGCCTTACGGAGCAGTTTGCACAAGTTTACAGACAGTTGTGCTGATCTTTGTTTAAGGCATTGTGTATCACATTGTGGCATTTTGTTGTATGGTATGTCTTATGCTCCAATGCATTGGAGAGTTTTATACGTTTATTGGGGTGGGTAATTTTAACGTGCTATTTTTTTTTACCTACCTGTATTAATGGTGTTGGTGAGTTCTAGCTCCCTTTTCAAATGTTCTATGGTTGGAGTTACAATGTTACAGTGTTATGGGTCTAGCTGCCCACATTTCAGTGATCATTATTTCCTTATGCAAAGGATGTTCTAGGGAAGCGTTACTCGGGTGAGTAGTCGCTCACCGGTGTGGGTCACAGCTCTAAACCTTTACATTTTGCTTCATACTCCATTGCTTCGCATTGTTGTTTACGTCTCTATATTGTTCATGGATCCTAGGTATACACCCCGTAGGTACACACCGTCAGGGTACACGCCGTAAAGAGTCCATTTTTCACTGTCTCATGCTTGCCACTTGTCTCCCAACACAGGGACTACAATGGGTTTTAGTCCCATTTGCCAGCAATGGGTTTAAGTCCCATCTGCTCACTGTTGTCTTGTACACAGTTTTATTTCAATTCTTTTACGCATCTCTTTTTCAAGAGATTAGTCATGGGTCCCTACCCATGTGTTCGGGTTCCTACCCACATTTTAGTCACGGGTTCCTACCCGAAAAGCTGACATTTATGTTGCTTCAGTGCACAGTGTGGTATATTCACACTATTTGTCCATACATGGACACCTCTCGTCTTATTTGTTTGCCCTACATAGGGTGTGCACAACTCTGTTCTACCTCCCTCCTGGGAGCTATGCAAGGGTGTAGCCCCTTTGCATTAAGTATATACACTGTTTTGTCATGAGTACCTACTCATATGTGCTGTATTAACACAGTTACATTACTACAGTGCACGGTATGGTTTTTCCACACAAAGTTGGTCCTTACACTGAGATGTGTATGGGGAGCATTACCAGTTTTGTGCACAACGCATCTCTATCTCAAGAGATTAGTCATGGGTTCTCACCCATGCATTCGAGAGTACATATTTAGCTTACGTTTTTACTCTATTTGAGTGCATTTCATTGCTAAGTATGTTCCGTTTATATTGTATTTTTTTATTGCTATGTTTGCACTGTTATCTTTGCATTACATTTTTGTCATTGTGTAATGATAATGGTGTTTAGATGAAGAATCATCCTTATTTTTCTTCATCTTCCTTGTTTCTTTCTTCTTTTCTGTTTTCCTTCTGAGGTCTTCTCTTTGTCTCTCTTGTGGATTTTGGGCTTTCCTCTGCTTTTCTGTCGTGTTTCCTTCCTCTGCGTTACGTCGGAGCCTATAGCCCTGTGTTCTGTTAGTTTTCTTTTTCAGCCTCCATTCATTCCTGTTCTGGCCAGTGGGTGTGCTTTGGGGCAGTCTTTTGTGCTTTCTTTTATCTGACGTTGTTGTTTTTTCTTCTTTTCTGTTGTGTAAGAAGGGAGGATGGTTTCTATGTTTGTTTTCCTTTCTTCTTTGCTTCTCTCATCCTTTTCGGTTCCTCTCTTCTTTCATTGGTTCGTGGTTCTTATTTCCTCTCCTCCTATGTTCTTTTGTATATTTGGGAGAAAGGGGGATATGTTATATCCTGAGTTCAATGCTATTCATGCTCTGCCTGTAGAACCTTGCTATGATGTAATCTTATGGAATGTTAGGAGTCAAACCTTCACAGTTGGCTGGGCTGAGCAGCATGCTGGCTGCTCCTGGTGGGGTCTTGATATGATCTTGATATGGACTTGATCTCTCTATTGTACCATCTTGAATAAAACTACCTGAATCACACCAACCTGCGTGGACTCCATCACTACACCCTTGTACCCTTAGAGCCAAAGTAATCGGATGGCAACAAGGGTCTAGTCGGTATCTTGGTGTTCATTGAGTTTTACTGCTATAAACTCTAAAACTTTGAACAGTTAATGGTTAGAGCTCAAGTACCGAATGACTACGGCTTAGACGTCTCCCTGAAACTTTTTGTTCTTCAAGCAATCAATTCCATGTGTTGCCACAAGGGCACCATTGGGATTTCTTTCTTCTTTTTTTTCCCTTCTATTCTACTGTTCGCTTTCTTTGTAGTACATGTGGTAATTCTTTCTTGGGCGGGACTAAGCAAGCACAAGTCTATGCGGAGGATCATCTCTTGTGGCCCAGGCACATTAAGGACTGTAATAATTAACTGAATTCGAATGGGAATGCAAGTAAGCCCAACCACGCAAAGTTTTTAATGGCATGACAGAATTGAGTCAGTTCTTAGGCCAATCTTCCACTCTGCCTGTATTTTAATAGTTTTAGCTTTAGTACTTTTTAATAGCAGTTCTTACTCATAGTTTACCATAGTATCATCGTAATTTGTTATGGCTGTTTCAAAACATGAAACTGTTTTAATTGATGATGGTTTGTAATGGTTTTAATTAACTGTACAATAAAGTATTACCTTACCTTACCTATCTAACGGAACTTTTACCTAAGAAAGGAGCAGATGGCACTTCTTGAGCTGTCATCAAATATTTGAAACTGACTTCCTAATAATGTTGTCACAAAGGGGGTGTTAATTTTGGGTGGTATTCTCTTCTCTATGGCTGGTGTGAATTGTGGTTCTAACGGTGGGGGGGTATGTAAGGTAGTTTAGGTTAATTTACACTGACTGGCGCTCTAATACTAATACATGTCCTGATCACTTTCGAATGGGAATTATGGTTGTTTTTCTAGAGTAATGTCTGATAAGAAATAGGCAGGCTAGGATCGTTTTAAATTATAGATATGGCTTATATATGGATTAGTATTAAGATAAATGAATAGTATGTGCAATATGACATATGAAAAGGTAGGGATGGGGCGGCTGCGCTGCCCTCTTCGGATCTCTGCTGCCACACATAGGTCATTCTTGACCTATTTGCCAACAAGAAGGGTGGAGGGTGGGGGGTGGGTCTGGGGTTTGGGCAGGGGGAGTGGTAGGGGCAGTCAGGGTGGGGGGTTTAACACAGCACAGCAGAATGGTTAGGGGGTACAAGGAACAGTGTAATGGATACAAGAGGATGGAATTTACAAAATTGGGAGAAAGAGTCTGCAAGATGATTGGAGAGGGTACCGTATGGGGTCTCATTCCCAAACCGGATAAATGGAGTTGAGAATAGCTACAATGAATGTGAATGGACTGAATGATCCAGGCAAGAGACAACGAGTCACATTAATGTTACGAACAATGCGGCTTGACATTCTATGTGTGCAAGAAACACACATAGAGGGGATCAAAGGCAGGCTCTTGGAACAGTTAGGTTTTCGTCTTTTGGCATGTACTAGGCAGGGGACCAAAACCCGTGGGGTGGCTATCCTGACGAAAAGAAAGGATATAACAGTAAGACGGAAACTTGAGGATAAATGGGGCAGATGGGTATTAGTAGAGTGTGGGATGCCGGCTGAGATTTTTACTCTATGTTCGATATATGGGTCCACGGAAGACGACCCTGACATTTTTGAGTTCCTGGATATAGAGCTGGCCTCCTGGTCTCCCTTGGTTATCATGTGTGGTGACTTTAACATTAACGGCTTGGGAGGATTGTGGGATGAAGGAGGAGATAGGTATCAGGGCCGGAAGAAAAAGTATTTAGAGCACTTTCTAGCCTGGTACGTAATAATGCATTGGTTGATATCTGGGATACACTGAAGCCGGATGATCCTGGTAGTACATTTTATTCAGCCCCACATAAATTAGTAGTCAGGTTGGACTACTTTCTTGCTTCTAAGTCTTTAGTTTCTCGATGCAGGATAGAAAAACTCCCCAGGGTAATGTCAGATCACAGCCCTTTAGTTTTAACACTAGATATGGCTGGGTTGGGAAGGCCTGTGAGATGTTGGACATTCGAGAGGGGACTTCTGAAGGACAACACATATATAAAATATATGAGAGAATGGATGACTGAATTTTGGGAGATTAATAGAGGTACCGCCAGCGTGGGGATAGTATGGGATACCTTTAAAGCAGGAGTAAGAGGGGAAACTTTAAGTTATTGTCTGCATAGACAGAAACAAGACCGATTGCTGGACTCTATACAAAGTAATAAAGTAAGAGAGGTAGAGGAGGAGCTTTGCCAGGCAATTACCTTTGGAGCAGACCTAGATGGTATTTTACTCAGATTGGCCCTCGCTAAAGCAGATGCACAGGACCGATTGGCAGCCAAAGCGGCCACGACCTTTCTGGCTAAAAGGGAACAGTGTCACGAACTCAGCGAAAGGGTAGGGCACAGCTTTGGCGATACGTATAAGGCAAAAGGAGGCAGCTGCAGAGATCAGGGAGATTGAAGATGGAAATGGGGAACTGATTAACGACACAGTGGGGATCCAGGAGGCCTTTAGGAGTTACTACAGTAAACTGTATTACGAAGATCAGGATAAGGACCCTCGGATATTCAAAGTTATTTAGATGAGATTACCATAGATCCGGTGGATGTAACTGACAGAGAGGCATTGGACGCCCCATTTACGTCGGAGGAGATCTCTGAGGCTTTATTCAGTCTTCCATCGGGCAAAGCGGCTGGCCCCGATCAAATACCCTTAGAATTTTGCAAGGTCTTTATTGACGCCATAGGATCTCAACTTATTGAGATGATTAAGCAAGTACAGACCGGGGGCTTGGCTCCAAATTCTTGGGCGGGGGCAGACATTGTGGTCTTTCTCAAAAAGGGGAAATCCCCTAGGCAGCCTGGGTCTTACAGACCCATTACACTGATGAATGGGGACGCAAAGATCTTTTCTAAGACTCTGGCTTCTAGGTTAGGAAAGATAATTTCCAGAATGGTTAGTCCGACTCAACACAGTTTTATTCCCGGGCGGGGGACGATACAACATATCCGCCAGGTCATAACGCTCTTCGATGCCGCAGCAGCCTCAGGAGACCCCATGGCGGTGCTATTTATGGATGCAGAAAAGGCCTTTGATCGGGTCTCCTGGGGCTACCTCTGGGCTGTTATGAGACGGCATGGTTTAGGGGAGGGGTTTATAAGAGCGGTTCAGGTTATGTATGACTCTCCATCAGCCCGACTGAAGATTAATGGAGGATATACGGCCTTATTAGATATTAAGCGTGGCACCCGACAGGGTTGCCCTTGCTCTCCATTGCTCTTCGCAATTTATATTGATCCTCTTATTCGGAAGATGGAGGCAAACGAGTACATCCCCCTATGAGATTTCATGCACTTGAATGCAAAACCTTAGCATACGCAGACGACATCGCGTTAGTCACCCCAAACCCGGTCATGGCTTTGAGAGCAATGGAGACAGAAGCGCAGAATTTCGGTCGGGTGTCAGGTTATGCTCTGAACAAACAAAAAACCCAAATAGTTAAGAACACGGTGGCAGTCTGTGCAGACACCCGAGTCATTGACTCTGCGGTGTATTTAGGGATAGAAATCACAGCTGATCTGGGGAACATAGTGGATAAAAATATGACACCAATAATCAACAAAGCCAGGAAAGACTTTGACAGGGTACACAATCTCCATTTATCATTAGTAGGGCGATGTAATGTTGTAAAAATGGTTTTTCTCCCAAAAATTCTTTATCTATTCAGGGGTATCCCACTAGAGGTCGAGAAAAAGTGGTTTAGTGCTTTAGAGAACTTAGTGAACAAATTTATCTGGGCTCACGGAAAAACCAGAAGGGCAGCAAGGTTCATGTCATTACCAAGGGAACGAGGTGGTTGGGCCATTCCGGATTTTAAACTATATTACTGGGCCACTGCTTTCCAACACATGCGGGGATTACTGGGAGGAGAGGGCATAGCGGAAGGGCCTGGGGATGGCTCAATGAATCTGTACATATATCTTATTGGAGAAAATGCTCAGAGCTGTTTGGTGAAATTTACTGACCCAAACTATTTCAAAAGAACGCGTTTCAAGACACTACAGGCAGCATATAAAATTTGGGGAATATTCCGTAAAAAAATTGGCCTGGGCCGTTTGAATGCCTATACGAGATTATATAAAAACCCGACATTACCAGGGGAAATATTTGCAGACTCAACGATGGCAGAGTGGGAAAGATCGGGGATACAGAGGGTGGGGGATCTAATGGGACCTAGTGGTATAGTACAATTTGCCGATTTGCAGAAGACCTATGATATAGGTCGCAGCAATTTTTAAGTACTTACAAATTCGTAGCTTTTTTAGTAGTAAGACAGGGGGAGTGCTGAATTTAAGGATAATAAAATTATGGACATCATTAGGGCAGGGGAAGACTGCACCATACGGAGAAGTTATACACGGAGTTATCTTCCCTGAAATCGGATGATCTTGAGAAACACGGTGGAAAATGGGCAGTTAAACTTGATATAGAGCAATCCACGGTAATGGATTCTTTAGAAATGGGTCAAACACTACTATGCTCTGCCGCCCTACAAGCTCAGCATTACAAGACTGTATTCTCTCTGTATCAAACACCGGCAAGGATTGCGCAGTGGGGGGGACAATCAGGAATTAGATGTCCACGGTGTAATAGTCTAGAAGCTGAGATTGTACATATGTTTGCAACCTGTCCCCAGCTGCAAAAATTAAGGAATGATATTTCAGAGTTTCTGGGTATCCATCTGGGTATCAATGTCTCCCTGACGCCATCGTTGATTTTGCTGGGAGTTATAAATGGGGATAGGCTCAACACGAATGGGAGTTTCATGTTCGTTGCAATGTCGGTATTGAGAATTTGTATAGCAACAGCTTGGCTTGATAGAGATCCTCCAGTGTTTCAACAGTGGCTTAACAGATTGCTATCTACCTTTAATTTGGAATAAAATATATACGAAAGAAAGGGGAAAAGGGCAGGCAACGTGGTAGATGTATTTGGGACCCTATATATAGACTGAAGGATAACGCTTAGTAGAGCATTTTTTTTTGTACGGACAGATACCTTCTTGTTTATACCTCTATAAGCTTCATTGTGGCCCTCCTCTGTTTTGTTTTTTTGTTAATAAGCTAAATTGATGTATGTCGCTGCAATATGAGTTTATGATAACAGCATTGTAAAGTATATTCTGAATTAAGTTAAATCCTGTTTTTTATAATAATGTGATTTATCTGCTGTGCTGTGAAAAAAACTTTCATTAAAAAAATATATATATATATAAAACCACATTGGACATCTCAAATGGTTTCTTTTTGTCAAAAAATAGCACCTGAAAGCAGGTACTTAACAGCTTTCTCAATAATGGGGACCCAGCGTCAATTTTGTCGACTCCACAAG